>CALNHX010005324.1:0-109139 GCA_940337035.1 Agriotes lineatus | reverse complement strand
CAATACAGAAAAGGCAGTGGTAGAAACACTAGCCTTCCCAATCATAACATATAGACCTTAAAAGCGGCTGAAAGAAGACGTATGCTTTTGAAATGTGTTGCTGGAGACGGCTACTAGGAGTACTTTGGACGACACCCAAAACAAATGTATCGGTTTTAAAGAAATAAACGTTGAACATCGTCTATAAAAAATTAAATGCTTCGGTAATACATCTAGAAGACTAATAGCAAATTTTAAAAACGTAGGCTATAGCCTCCCAAAATTAAGTGCCTCAGTGAAGACGAATGCGGTTCATCAAAAAGTACTAAATCTAATAAAATAGAAATCAAGGGCCCCAACGAATCTTTTATTATGACAAGTATATCCAGATATGACAGACAATTCGTTAAGTTCAAAGTAGTTTCAAAAGCACAGTACTCTGAAAGAAACTACACAAAACCAGGTACATGAACAAGACGATGTAATAATAGCAATGTATAATGATCACAGATAATAAATTGTATATAAAACCATAACAGTGTACATATTATTCAATAGATATAGCTCTATTAGGGGCACCTCAAAAAACATAATCTCGAATAACATTACTAGTAAGTTTGCATTCTGATATCCTAAAATGTATAAAAACAGACCGACTACGTTAATTAGTACCGAAAAAACAAGTTACAAGTGTTGCGGAGACTAGCAATAGGCTGCGAAGGTGAAAACCATTAACTAAATCAGTTTAAGCGTTCGAATGGGTCCTGAAGGGTACCTAGTGAGATCACTATGAAGGAACCCAGGCAAGATTTTCTCACAACATAGTGCAGCAAAAGCTAGGAACGGGCTTAAACACGAACGTACAATAGCACTGTACACCGATTCAAAATTTAGATAGTACATATTAAAATGATAAAATAATACACAACATTACGCCGGCTCCTTTGTTGTGCTTCAACGGCAGTTAATAGCTCTAGGTCACCGAGCGTTTCAGCCGAAGGATGACCAGGTCAAGGTCAATTACTACAAGAAATCTGGCATCAAAATAAGACGGCTCAGCACTCGAAGACTGCAGACATGTCACTACTGTAAGAAAATCGCTCATTCAAGCAGGACAGACGACTGCTCTAATTGTATGCCACGGACGCCATGAGCTCGAAGACCTTGGCCCCACACTAACATATGATGATTTTGGTCCCACACCAACAGCTAAAAAGACACGCCCAGGGATACTAAAAATCGTCTACACAGGTATAACGGAAGCTGAAACAAACTTACCTCAAAGATGAACGACGTCTTCCTAAAAAGCTTGCCGACCCTTGGGCGATATAAATGGAAACTGGACTGTTCGAAACCGCTGCACAAACGAAAGATAGAGAGATAATTCCAAAACTGCCAGTTTATCTATTTTCGAACCTCTAAAAGCTCATCAACATAAGGAAGGGTGACGCACGAAATTGCAATTATGCGCCCTAGACCTAAAATTCAACTAGACCGCACTCATGGACCAGTAAACCTATATAGACGCATTCTGTATGTAACAAAAGACATCAGTAATCTAGAAAGACTGATTGTACAAGGCAAAGTAGAAGGTAGCAGATCAAGAGGGAGATCTCCAAAGTGATAGTCCGATCAAATTCCGGAATCTAACGGGCGTCTAGATACATTAAGAAACGGCAACTGCTGAAAATAGAAAGAAATAGCTCAACGCATGAGAAACAAAATATAAATTTGCGACTTCTTAAAGTCATTATAACAATAAATGACACATGCAATATCTTATAAGTACTAGATCAATATCTAATGGAAACAAGGATTCAGAGCCGAATCGCTGAGGACTTGTTTCCAGTCGGCATTGGCACAATAAATAAAAAACATCTTCAAATTGACTGAATGCAGTAGTTGCAACTCGCAGATGGTAGCAAAATCAACAGCTTCCCAGGGCCGCGCTTGAAGAATGGACACAGGCAGTTCGAGAATATATACTGGCATTCAGCATATATCTACCACGCATTAAATATAAAGTTTTTCCATGGCTTTTTAGGATGCCGGAGGGTTGAGAAACGATAGATGAATGTACAGGGAGTGGATGATACTGCCACTACTCAGAGCGTAAAGCGACGCGTTACATGGTGTTTCTTTGAAGCTATCCGACCATCGATCTAGGTCAAAAGCGAGATGGTGTTCAGAACATCAAACTTGTAAGCTTGCACTTCATGGAGCGGGGATATCCGACAAGGTAGTAACTGATCTAACCTGCACGAAGGAGCTTCTCGAGTGACCTGTTCACCCAATAAAATAACACTGCCGCGCACATCTCTACTGAGTTATATTTCAACCACTTCTGGTGATCCTTTCCCACCGGCCCAACGCGGGAGGAAATTCGACGACTCGAAACATACGTCTCCACCTGATGCGTGCATTTATGAGCTAGCGATGTGCATAATTTCACGATCCTAATAGTCGACACGGGTATTTATTAATTTCGGCTTTTATGCATCATTCTTATATTGATATTGATAATGTAATTTTGCTGTAATCGTTGCGCATTTCTTTGCTTGCCTTACTAAAAATTGATCCTAGCTCTTCAAATATAGATTCCTATAGTATTTTTAAGTTTCCTACTTTGAAGATATTACTTACCTGCTGCTTTCTGATTTTAATATTTGACACCAGTTATTGGAAGCACTATTGAACCAAGTTTCCTCAAGTTATAGAAGACGATTTTTATGGGGTCAAAAAAAAGAAGTGTGGAAAATGTTAAAATGAAGAAAGTATGATATTAATGAATACGTACAAACACAAACTATAGCTAACAGTAGATGGATAAAACACTTTGAAAATCTATACGTGGACACGAAAATATCGTCGAAGAATATGATACGAAAGGAAATTCAAATAATGAACCCAACGCTCCAATAATTAAGCAACAAGTATCGGTAAGCGTTCATGAATTAAAAAGCCTAAAAGCCCCGGGTCCAACTAAGATACCAAACGAGCTCCTGAAAGATGCCCGTAAAGAGTTATATCTAGAACTGACAAAATTTTATCAACGAATAATAAACACAGGCATTATTGCGACTGGCAATCTAACATGTGAAGAAACGAAAATGAAATCAAGCTTGGCTTTGCAAATTGAAACACATGTCGATTATTAATTCACATTGTGTGGGATATGGACTATTGTAAAAACTGTCATATTTAAATTAAAAACATCAGAAATAATACAGCACATGACTTAGTTTTTTCAAAGCCAACCTTGATTTTGTTTTCATTTGCTCACATGTTAGTACCACATTACCGATCTCTAAAGATGGGACAAAAAGTCATCAAATTGTAGAAGCATTACACTTTTTAGTTCAGAAATGAAGATATTTAGTAGTATAATATAACATACTATTAGCAGCTCTATTATTAACGAGGAACAACAAGGATTCAAAATGAATAAATCGACGGGATATGCTATTTTTGATACAAACCAGATTATAGAAAAAGCCATTGAATATGACGAGCCAACTTTCATGTGTTTTATTTATCTGACAAAAACCGAATACTATCTTATATCATCCGAGTAGTTACGTCGTTAAATACTCACACCACAACAAAAATATGGGTTACCAATAGGTTAACAGATGAAGTACCATAGTAGCATACGGCAAGGAAACTCCTTAAGCCTTATATTGCACAACTGCCCTTACAAGTGTAAATTAGAAACGCCCTATATGGGCCTGGTAGTATTTAAACTGCTGCATGAGTTCTAAAGTGCAGCGAGCAAGTGTTTGTAATCACGCAAACGCATTTTCTTGGTGAGTACACAATTTTGTGCCATATTTCAAGGGTACATTTAAAGTGTTCATTTAGAGGCGGTAATTTACGCCACATTGAAGAATGCCTTGTCAGGCCATTTTTCAGTTCTGAGTGATTCAATTCACTACCTAAGCCTTCAGAGCAGTCCTGACTGTACTTCAAATCCTTTTTAGGTATTTTTCATAGCATAATATAGCAATAATGATTTTGTACGCCCCTGTTGGCGTTGTCTCTAATTTGTATCATTTTGGGCATCCCTTCTAATCGTAACCGTAGCCTTCCGCAGTTAAAAACGCCTCGAGTGGCGAACATTTTAAAATTCAGCTGCGAGAGCGACAAGGACAGCTTGCTTATTCGCTTATTCGCCGGTGAGCGGGGAAACGTCTGGCGTCTGTCTTCGCGCGCGATGCCCTGATTGGACGGCACAGCGGCAGTTGGCAGTCGGGAGCCGGCAATGTGCGGGTTAGTCAAGTAGTGGTGGTACACGCTGGTGTGGGTGTGTGATGCAGAAACCCGTCGCGAATCGTTGTAGAAAGTTAGACTATATGTGGGTTAGTCATAACCAATTTTTCCGTGGTCATTCGAAGGTGGGATTCAATTTCTGAAACTTTCCCAAACAATGCATTGTTTGGTTTCGTCGCTGAACGCGTGATGGTCAAGGTGACCCGACACGCTATTCGCTCTTTATAAGCGGACTCCAGAGGGGCTACGTAGTTTTCCGATTCATGTCATGTGTGCCCAGGTGCAAGCCAGTCATAGCCACTTCGGAGGAGCCACCGTCGCTGCAGGCTAAGCCGATGGACAGGTACCAGTTGTGTAATAAGCTACTTGTGCTTGTATGCTCCTTTTGCCAAATTACTTAATGACGCCAGAGTACACTCTGTTTAAAATATCACGCTGTGAGCTAACATTTTGTGTCGATCGTCTACTGTGCTCGCATGCTTTATATATTAACAATATCATAGTACACTCTGTTTAAAATATCACGCTGTGAGCTAACATTTTGTGTCGATCGCTTACTGAGATCGCATGCTTTATTCATTAACAATAGCATAGTACACTCTGTATAAAATATCATGCTGTCAGCTAACATTTTGTGTCAATCGCCTACTGTGATCGGATGCTTTATTCGTAGAGAGTACAGAGTACACTCTGTGCAAAAACTATCGTTAAATGTGGACATTTTGTGTTGCGAAGCGACGTGTATTCCTGTAAATAAATCAATAACCATAGAGTGCATTCTGTGTGAAAATTATCGTTAAATGTGAACATCTTTGTGTTGCGAAGCGACGCGTACTTCTGTAAATAACTCAGTAACGGTAGAGTACACTCTAATTAAAAATTATTGTTGTATGCGAGCGAATTAAGCTGCGAGGCGGCCGTATTTCTGTAGGACAGGACGTTCTGGTGACTCGGGCCCAAGTTCAGGTTTTACACTCGCGTGTCATGCCCGTTGGGGCCTAGATTGAAGTTTCGCATTCCTCAGCCTGGAATTGGTGTTTGGCTCAACTGCGCTCCGCTAGCTGTAGCTAAAGCGCTTCCCCCAGCTGGGCGTACCCTAGAAACCAACCCGACGTGCCGTCTTACATGCCGTATGACTTTGTAGTCCGTGTAAGTTATCTGTTCGGTCACGGATAGTGGCCCAATATATGTAGTAACCATATTGTGTGGTTCTTTGCCCCTTTGGGGTTTGTGATTGTTTGCTTACAGGGTGACTGTGTCACTGTGTTACTACCATCGTAAGGCGAGGCCAAGACGTGGCGGATAAGCACTCCAGGTAGGTGTCTGTAACTGTCGCTGCATCGAATTTTCCCGAATTAGTTATTTGGGTATTTTTCCGAAATATATACCTGAGATTTCTTTCGAAATAGTTATTTGAGTACTTCTCGCCCCGTTTAACCCTTCAGATCCGGTTATACGTGAGAATTTCGAATTGGATCTGGTGGCGCCCATTTCTTTGACAATAACCCGTATATGTCTTGACACGCTGGCCCTGTGGTGTACCGTTTTGAACCACGCCCATCTCCCTGAGCGCATTTGAGCCGAGGCTTTTAACCTGTTTTAACGATTTCTCAGGGTAAGCGTGCCCCATTTGCCGGATTTGCTTAGCAGTCGATACTCGCTCATCCGCGGTTGTCGTAAGATCCATTTAATACCGTAACAGCCTTTTTCACAAGTCATTACGTCAGTCCGACGAGAGGAGCTCAAACTAGGAGTCGGGGGTTCCTAGTATCAAGAATTGTATCGTCCGGAGTCACTGACGCAATGTAAGACGTGCCGAATTCAAAGGTATGCAGCCAAATTCAGGTAAAATGTTTTTGGGTCAACGTCCAAATGCTAGAAGCTTTTGCAGCGCTAAAAAATGTGACCCGGTAGCGAATAATGTGTGTAGCTCGCGCTCGAATTTGAACAAGGCCAAACTTATATACTTACAATATTATCGGAAAGAGGCAACTTTCACATTGTATTTTGTAAAGACATTTATTTTAACATTATTTTTATGATGCTTTAAGTTGTTTATGTATGTTTCCTACATGCCTACAAGTAGCCCCAAACTATTTCGCATGTAGATTATTTGATTATTTAAATTGGCTTTTTTTTATATTTACTTTCTTTGTATTTTATACGTCTATATTTGTGTTTTGCAGTTTATAGGTTAATCTAAACAAGTTAGTTTTTATTTAGCATTAATTAAAGTCAGTTTTAGACCGACCAACACTACAAAAGAAACCAGATTCCTGTTTTGGCATATAGTGATCTTTTATAACTCGTGAACTGGGGTATTGAGAGAATTTCATGTTCACTGAGCTAGCTAAGGGATAAAAGGGATAATAATTATTTCAATATTAAGGCGTACGTGGTGTCTTCTTTAAATTTAACGTATTCACGAAGTGGTCAACAAACGCCGCATTACACTCTCTATAAAAGATAGCAGAAGATGGACTTGGAGAAGTCCCAAAGGAACAACCGAGAACGAGATAGATTACATCATCACAAACAAAAAAATATAGTTATGAATACAAAAACAATAAACTCCATTAACGTGGGAAATGACTATAGACTGGTGAGAAGTACAGCATGCTTTAATAGAAGATCAGAGAGACAAAAGCTAATGCAACCTAAGAAAGGAAACGTAGACGTCGATCAACTAAAGATCAAGAAGTTAGAATATGAGCATTTACTCAAAATCGTAAATAACGCTTCATTAAATGAAATAAGTAAGCAAGTAACTCAAAACTGCAGAAAAACTTATGACAAGGAAACCTCAGAAGCAAAGAAAACTAATAACCAAAACGTAGATCTCGCAGAAATCAATAAAAACATAAGGAAGAAAATTAGGAATGACAAGAAATTACAAGAACAAAACCAATCCTAAAAACATTAGAAAAGGGGAAAAGTTTAAAACATTTTATAAAAACAATAAAAGAAGGAGGAAGAACACAAATAGTAAAAATAACTAACGAAAATAATGAGACGATTTCACACATTGATAAAATAAAGAGAACAGCTGAGAACTACTATAAAAATCTATATACAAGTAAAGAAATACGTCTTCCGGGAAAAACAGAGAAAGAGAGAAAACAAGTACAAAACGTAGATTCAGAAGAGATCCCAATCATAACCAAAGAAGAAATTACTAATTCCATGAACAAATCGATAAAAGGACGAGCAGTAGGAGAAGATGGTATATTATATGAAATGTTACAACTAGAAGGAGAACCAGTTTTGGAAATGTTAGAATATCTATTTAATAAATGTCTACCGAATATAGATACCCCGGCCCAGGCCAATAAGAATGTTATCAACACTACATAAGCTATTCAGAAAGGCTAACAACAAAACTAGACAATTGCCAGCCACGAGAACAGGTTGGTTTCAGAAAAAGTTTCAGCACCCTAGACCAGCTCAAGTAGTAACAACGTTAATAGAAAAATCTAACAAATATAACATCCCCATATGGATAGCCCTAGTCGATTATGAAAAGGCTTTCGACTCGATTGAAACTTGGTCAGTCCTAAATGCTCAAACTAACTGCCGAATAGATAATAGATACCCAAAATAATTAGAAAAAAGCGTCATTCCACGTAACGCTCCATGGAAAAACCAACAAAATCCAAATCAATAGAGGTGTAAGACAAGGGGACACAAAAGCTAAGCTGGGAGAAAAAAGGAATAAAAATAGAAGACGAATATTTAAGTCATCTGCGTTTTGCCGTCGATGTTCTCATAACATCTAATAGAAAAGAACTACAAGAAATGCCGACAGAGCTATATCAAGAACCCAATAAAGTGAGACTTAAAATGAACACATCAAAAACGGAGTTCATGACCAATGAAAATATTGCAGATGAGGATATAACAATACAAGTTGACAACTTACAAATAAGAAAAACCTAATCATACGTATACTTAGGCCAGAAAATGACACTATCAAAAGAAAACATCAAGGCAGACCTCTCTAGAAGGATATCACTGGCATGGTCAGCTTTTGGCAGACTTCACTGTATCCTAAATTCAAATGCGCCAAACACATTAAAGGAGAGAATACTTGACTAGTGTGTGCTGCCTGTGCTGACCTATGGCACAGAGACCTGGGCAATGAATAAGGAATTAATACACAAACTACAAGTAACCCAAAGTCCCGTGTTAGTTATACATCTCGGAAATTCGCAGACAGTCCAGAGTGACAGACGTAGTCGAACGAATTTGCAAACTGAGATGGAGCTGGGCCGGACACACCGCCAGACTAACGGACAATCGATGAACTCTCTGAATTATCGAATGGTGACCACAAAATAACAAAAGAAGCCGTGGACGTCCATTAACAAAAAGGACCGACGACATCAAACAATTAGTTAGCACGAACTGGATGCAAAGAGCTCAAAACCGCAGTAAGTGGATATAATTACAACATACATATCGACAAAGGTGGATGACAAGTTAGACGAGGCATAAATCCGACGATGGATTCTGAATATGATGATGTTTGTTTGCAAGATTCATGCAGACCTAAATTCACTAGACCATTTTTTAACAATTGGCTATAAAAAAGTGCTCCGGAGATGGTATTCTTTATTGAGGATACTTTGTCACAACAAATATATGATTAAGACATTTATTTCTTCACATCACAGCAAAGAAGAGTGAAGATGTAACTGTCGAAAAAAGTTAAATTTAAATATCAACAGTTGTATGTACATACTGTGTTGTGCGCACACTTAGTAAAAGCAATATCTTTTCTAAAACGAACATATTTCTGATAAAAACCTGATTTAAAGGCAACCCAATTTCTTTTGAATAGTGCATGAATAAAATGTCCACGATATTAGTCCAGAAAGCCCATCATTTTGTAAAGTAGTCCCGATTTCATGAAACTAGTTCTTCCACAAATTTAAAAACGAGTAGTTTCCGAATTCGAAAAACGGAAGAAGTCTAGCAACCCGCCGGGTAGAATATAAAGAGCCGGATCAATAGCCAGAAAACAAAGCTAATACACGTTTAAGTTTCACACGTCATAAACCGAATTTAAATTTGATATAAAATGGGGTGTGAACAAAACATAACAGATAAAATATAAAAAGGGGCCAATTCGCAAGTGATATATACGCGGAGCGAGCTATCGCATTATCTCGGCGAATAACCTAAACATGCCTGCGAGGAAAGGATGAAAAAGTCGATTTAGAGTACCGAACTCTTTTTCAAATATCTAATCTACAATCTTTGGAGAGTCGTTTAGCGAGCTGGCTTTCCCGATGGAGACGTATATCGCCGGCAATCACTTCGGTTCACGCAGTTTGCATGAGCAGCGCAATCCTCGTCTTTAGCCATTGTGCACCGTTCCTTTTGAACACACGCCACCCTCCCTTACGACGTACCTACTCTTTATTCGGCTCTCGACGTGCGGCTGCCATTTAATCTCGTGCCACCTCCCGATTAATGCATAAACATAACTCCCGATGTTTGCCCGTTATTGAAACATCAGCTCGACTTAACCTACCCTCGCTGCTGCTGAGTAGCTAGATACAGTCTGTAGAGTGTAGATGCATTACAGTTGTTCAGCACCATATGCTATCGAGCAAAGGTGATTTTTTTACATATATAGCTGGTTATAATTAGACAATAGTGTCTTGTACTTCCTGGGAACCTATATTCCTTAAATAGACGTTAGTTCTTTTCATTTCGTTTTTTTTTATGTGACAATCCATGTACTGCTAGCAATATAATTATTCAGTAATAATTATTCAATATTTCTTCTGTACTCGTTGTGTCCTTTTACTTTTTTATATTTTTGTTCGATTACTATTTCAGTCTATCTGTTTTTTTTATTTAATAGTTGGACTTATTTACTACGGTCCTCTCGAATATTATGCCTAATGTTACTGGTTTGTCTTCTGGCTTTTCCAATAGCAAATTCACCATTTTTCAGATTTCTTCTTCTTTCAATCGATGTGTCGGTACGCTAACTAACCCTTCTGGGTTTGAAACAATCTATCCCAATATTTTTTTCTGGCGTACCCATGAGCGTGTTAGCTGTTGCTCAAGTACCCCTTTAAACTGTTGGATATTATCATAAGATTTATTACTACAAAATAAAAATTGTTTATTAACGTTTTGGGCTTATTTTGCATAAACAACAATATAATTTATAAGGAACAGAAACTTAAATATAAAGTCTAGCAGTACTCATACCTAAACAGATACTCAAAAAGTAAATAGATCAATTCTGCAAATACAACAATAATTGAGGAAAACAATACTACATATGTTTTTGTAAATCAAATGATAAAATGTGTGGATAATAACACTAAACACGGTTGTGTCAAATTATCAGCATTTTTTTCCAAATTTGCTGTCATGAAGTCAAGTGGCAATGAATACCCACTGAAGTAACACGTCTTCTTTTTTGGCTTTTGTGTTGCAATATTTAGTAAAGCTACACTCTCATAAGTACGTACTTACAAATGACAAAAGGCCTCACACTTCTTTATCAGTTGTATTTGAAAAACATCCCAGCAAACCACCCCAAAATGATGCTACAGACACGCAAGAAATATTTCTTTGAATGCTATATCACAAGAAATATGGATCCGCTTTTCTTCTGATTTCTTGTAGATAAGACAGAATGATTTCGTATTATAGGAAAAGGGTTGGGTGACCACATGCAATTTTCAACGTCTGTGCCGTTAGAGAAATATTTCTCAAATTTAGTTGATAAGTGTGCAATATATTGCATAACTGCTTTCTTCAAATCAGATTCTACGGAAATTTTCTTTTCTGAAAGGTAAGAACTCAATTTGTCGAAAATATCGTATTCCTTTGCCCTACTCCTACCCACATTATAATTTTTGCTTTAAATTCGGAAATGTTAACATTGGCAGTGAATAGAGTAGTATTTGTTTCTTCCAGTGAAATTGGTTCCATAAGTTTATTAAATATACTACCAAGATGCCCGTTCTTCGTACGAACTACAAATGTTTGTTGTTCTTCTACTAAATCTTAAACAAATTCTGGAGTACTCCCCTTACTCAATACTTTAAACTAACAAAGGCTGCAAAACAGTATTGTAGGTAAAAAGGAAACATTCTTCCGAAATAAGTTCTCTTTAACTCTTTTATGCTCCATGTACCCACTGGAAATGTGTATGTAATTGTCGTTCCCCTTGTATAGATTGATAAAACTATAGTTTTAGTGTAACAATGAAATAAAATAAAAAATATATAGGGTAGGGGTGGAATTTCGAAAAATTCTTTTAGGTTTTTCAGAATTTTCCTTTTTACCGCTTTAAGAGTAAAATTTAAAAAATCCCTAAAACCCCTTTCTAAAGGTTTCTAAAAACACATCTATAAGCCGCGTAGCGCAGTTGGGTAGGCGCTAGGCTTGAATTAAGTAAGTCCTCGGTTCAAATTCTGCAGGGGCCGGATTTTTTCTCAGCCTTGGCGATTGGAATCGGGCTGGGTGAGACCATTCACAGTTGGGCACCAAATTAACTGTGCTCTACTCGGAACCACAGACCTAAGAGGTAGAGTAACAAGGTCAACACATCACCATGACACACACCTCACACAATGGTTGCTGCGCAAGCACAAAAGGTGCGTTCCAACTTTGTATCCCGAATCCGGGGCAAGTTGAGCATTGTACCGCCAGATGCAAGCGCATAAGGCACCAGCCTCTACATCGCAAGATAAAATGAGGTTATCGATAATACAATACAATACAGGAGATATAAGGGGTTCTATAATTCACCCTGAAAGCAGATTTGCATCTTTAAGGATTGATAAAGACAAAATCCTGAAATTTTTTTTAGACATTTGCGTTGGATACCTATGCAACAAACACCAAGTCGATATCTTACGTGGTCTAAGAGATATTGAGGAATTCGTAAAAACACAGTTTACCCCTTTTTACCCCCTTAGGAGTACATTTTTCTAAAACCTTTAAACCACGTTCTATATATTTTAAAAATACATCTATATGCCAAAAAAAATTTTTCTAACTGAATAAACGTAGGAGATACGATGGATTCGATAATTAACTCCGATTCCAGATTTGGTCCTTTAGTGGTTGATTAGGACAAAATGCTGAAATGTGTTTCTAGCAATCTATGCAAATAAACATCAAGTCGATATCTCATCGGGATTAAGAGCTATTGGGGAAAAACACATTTTACCCCTTTCCACCCCCTTAGGAGTCTAACAGGGTTTTGACTTTCGTTTATACAGTGCTTTCGTAAAGTAGTGAATAAATACGTTAAAAATGTAAGGTGTAACTTTTAGAAAACATGCTGGGTCCCGTGGATTTTAATTTTTATTTGGGCATTTTTTCAAATAAAATCTATATATACAGTGTGGCCCGCGTAGGAGGTATGAGGTTATCAATGTTTCTTTAATGGCAACCCTCTTTTTTTTATTACGGAATTTGAAAGCATTTTTTTACTTACGCTAAGCTGAAGTTTTGAGTATAGACACAAAACCAAAAATTAAAAAAAAATTGAAAGATACCAAATTTAATTTTAGAAAATATGATTTTACGTTTTTAGAAATTGCAGCAATCAATAAAAAACATGTCAGTCGCCTTGACTACTGTCAGGCAGACAACGTTGCACAATTTGGACATTTAATTTAGTTGTTTCTGAAGTTATCATTGCAATTAAATTTAGTATTTTGCAATTTTATTAATGTTTGGTCATGTGACTTATACTCAAAAATGAGCTTAAAATGTATTCTTTCAAATTCCGTAATAAAAAAATAAGATTACAGTTAAAGAAACATTCTAACACTTCAGAACGTAGTTCAAACACCCGGGTTATCTAACGAACTTGAGTATAAACGCAAATATAAATCGACAAATACATATAAAGAAAAAAGCGACCAATCTCTCCCAAAAGCTTTCCAATTCTTTGTATTCATATTGCACACAAAGTGGCGCAAACATCTTTCTGATAGGTTATGTCGTTCTCGAGTTATCATGTTTACAACTAAGCTACTTGTCCTTTATTAATTTTCCGACTTTCCTTTAACTCCAAAGGGGTTAGGGTCTCCACAAAAGTTTTATGAAACCTTCCATACAATTTTGGGTTAATCGGGATTGATTAAGCAGTTTCGACCAAAACTATAAAATGGCAGGGGTGAAAGCTAGATCTGAAAATAAAACATTTGAATTGGTTAGTCGGAAGAATATCCCACTTATTCCTCTCAAATAAATTACTTTTATACAAAATCATACTACAACCTTCATGGATCTCTGGGATTCAACTATGGGGTAGAGCAAATGCATCTGACATCAAATATTCTACAGAGATGTCAATTCCAGATTTTTTGTATGGTGACAATGAAACATTCCCCAACGATTTGGAGATTCCATATACAGCCAGCGAATCCAAAAGCTCTGAAATCAACCGTCATCAGAAGACTTAAACCACCATGGCCGCTGCGATTATTTTTGCTACCCAACCAGGAGTAAAGTGAAAATGCACCAGAAGAATAGCGATATCTCTTCATATAAATTTCAACCTAACAAAATGTACTCATTACTGCAAAGTTAGAATAGATTCTAAATATGCGAATATAATTTAAAATACCTAAATATGTATGATTATTAAAGTTTTTAAGTATTATATGAAATAATTTCTTCAGTTTGAATATAATTTGGGCCTTTTTACTTCATACCTTGTTACGAGGGTAGCACCCATAATTTCTGAAAACTAATAGATCAACTCGGATATATTTATTAGCCTCGGCGTAACGGCCTCGGCACAAATTTATCCTCGTTTGTTAGATACTTTCTAATGGACTTATGTCGTTACTAACTATTATGTATCGAAGACACTGTATGTGGGATTTTATATTTCTTTGATTATACCACTCCATCTAACATGAACCAATGAAAAACGGCAAAATGCATAGTTACGCATGTACTAACTTTTGATAATGTAAATAGCAATTAATAATCACATACCTTCTTGATTAATAGGTGATAATCACACGCCTTCACAAACATAACGTTACCTGCTATCAGTACAATTGTCATAACAACCATATTAACTGTATTTTTAATATTTAAAATACACTATTCTAACCTTTTTTTTTTTTTTTTTTTTTTAATATATTTACGGTGCATCGACTACTGGGTCATTAGCACCGGATACAATATTTACACCATTTATCTATATCTTATTGAATAGCTTAGAGTCTTTTAGGAACTGTAGTAGTTTGTCTTCGGCTGCTTGGTTTTGGCACAAAATGTCACTAATATCATTGACGGAAAAGTATTTATCACGGCAACTTTTGTATTTCGCACATTCGAGCAGAAGATGGCTTACGGTGACAGATGTATTGCAGACATCGCACGTAGGTGGTTCGGTTGCGTTGAGTATGTAGTCGTGAGTCAACCTTGTGTGTCCGATTCTTAACCTAGTTAGGACGGTTTGATTCTTTCTTGACCGAGAGTTTGTAGCTGGGAAGCACTTGATATCGTTGACTAATCGTCTCTGTTGTCCGTTTTCGTTGTCAGTTTGTTCGTTGGGGTAATATTTTTGTCGGATAAGTGTTTTTATCGTAATTCGCAAGTCTGATGTTGTCATACATTCAACCTTGTTTATTGACTCGTGATATAATCTAGCCGAATGCAACGGGTGTCTTCTTAATTATCAAATTATTTCTGTTTCCACTCGATATATTGTTTTAGGCAATCACGCTCGTCCTTCGGACTCGAGCAATTGCCAAACAATATATTTCGTGTAAACAGAAATGATTATTTGATAATCAAGAACCCACTAGTTGCATTATATATGATAATCATACGCATGCCTTCAATTTGAGATCGTGTGTGGTATTCACCTTTATACATTCTTTTAAGGCACAGAACGTCAAAAGGCATATAACTTCCAGAAGTGGCTTCTTATTTACAGATGGAACTTTGACTGTTAATGGTTATAATTGCCAGTTGTGTCTTACAGGATAGATTTAACGTTACGATATGAACATAGCTTGCTAAGAGTTGAAACTCGATATTGCGACAATAAAGAACCACAGATTGGTATAGCCAATGAAATCGGATATAGTCTAAATCGGCCTTTAAAACAATTCATCAAACAAAAATCAAAGCTCACCCTAATTACGGCTCAACAGTCCTGTAACAGGAAGTTGACCAGCTAACGCTCAGTGTGAGGAGGGTTCGATTCGATACAGCGCAGCTTTGGATAAGAAGCTGTTACAATGGTGGTTAAACGTAACCAAAATAAAAGGGGGGAAACAGGCGCCACGGATTTTTGAAGGCAATAACAAACCGGCTCTCGTGGAAATCTCAAATAGGAGAGCAGTTGCTTAGCTTCGGTGCCAGTTGTGTGAGATGTCCTAATCTGTATATACTCGGACCTACCTTTGTGATGGTCTACTTGCATCTACCGAGACACCTTACAAACACAATACACCAAAGGCAAATAAACATGGATAAACCAACACATGCAAATTACACAAATAAACGGCAATAAAGATTATAATCAAATTGAATCTCTTAATATTAAATACGCATGTAAATGTTTGACTTTGAATAGAACAAATGGATTAATATTCTTAATTAAGTAAATATTAACTGAATGTAGAACAAAGGGGTTCACCCGCTGCGTTTGAAATAACAGCTGTGTAACTGCACAGTACAGGCTGAAAATAGCGCGCAAGTTATAAATGAATGCACCATTCTAAAAATAGTTGGCGCTGTAATCAAAATATTTCACCAAATGTTTGTGAAGGTGTATCACAGTATAAAATTAGGTCACAATGTAAAATATAATTCACAATACCGGTCTTTAGTGTCCGGCGCTGCATTCTATTGAAGTATAATGCAACTGGGATGTCTCACCTCGAACAGCTACCTTGTAGAAGAATTCGGAGACGGGATCGGTTCCTTCAATATGAATCGAAATTCACTTAGGGTCCTTCTCAGGACTAACCAGAAGCTAATTTACATTAGGACGGGAGTAGACCAAAAACTTCCGAAACGTCGTGTGATAAACACCCGATACAGTGGAAAAAGTCCAATAAAACATATTATATTTTACTGTATTTGATATTTAATACAGTTCGACCACTGCAACTGATTTAATGCATGATTACAATACGTAATTATCTGTACACGTTTGTTGTCTAGTCAAAACTGATTTTCACCAGTGTGTACACCTAGCATATTTTTAGCTTTAATCTCACCGCTATTTTTAATGTTAATATCTTGGTCTGAGTTATAGTATATTGCTTATAGACATTTTTTTCCAACGCTTTTTCGTTAACATCAATTAATACGTATAAGCTTTACTTCTTCTACCTATTGTTGCTTATTGAATACCCAGCGATAATTTGAATTACAGATTTCACATTTTTATTTGAAATAGTAATACGCGTTATTAATAAATCGAAATACTAGATATCAATAGAAAGGTAACCTTAACACGTATTCTCTATCCAACAATGCTTTTCCAGGCCGATTTTAAATGTTGAAGTAGCTGAGAGGGAAAAAGCAACCGCGAGCATCGTTTCGCGCGAGACGTTAAATCTGCGTTCAGATTTTATGCAAGGGAACGTGAGGATGACGAAAACAATCGCTTATTACTGAAGTTTCCAACTTGGGACAATCCGTTTATAAGTCTATTTCGAAACTTAAATGATATTCATTGTTGCTAGTCGGAATCTAACTTTCTGATCTTTTATTTAAAGCCAGCGCATTATCAGTTTATTACCGAAGGATCGCTCGATGGAACCGATATTTAGGGCCGCCGAGTGGATTTGTATTTTTCCTCCGACTGCAGGTTGTTTTTATGCCGACAAGCGAGCCATTAAAGCAAATGCGAGCAGCGATAACGAGACAAACAATTTCTGTACTGCAACCCACTTAATGATTACATTCGCCGCTCCTCTTCGCATCGTTATATTTTCAGTTTCTCGGATATTTAAAAGTTCTAGTTAGTTGAAACGATGCTTTTAGACCACGTATACCTTAACAAAGCGCTGCTTTCTCGAGCCGGAGTCACATTACAGCGAGGGTTAGTTAAGGAAACTTTCTGGAAACCTTTAGCTGGTGGCTTTTTGCAACTATTGCAACATTTTTAGGATTATCGCAAGCGAAATAAAGTATTACGCGTTCAAACACAACTTTATTCCCGTGTTTATACATTTAACAACACGAATTTGGTTGTTATACTATATTGAGTAATAATTTCAGCAAAAACAGCTAGCTGTATCTCAGTTACAGTAATTTAACAATAACTAATTAAATTTAAAGAACTTGATTTACCGCATTCGTGTAGCCTGTTCATTCAACCGTATCTTCCCCCATCGTTATCAGTCGGAGGACTCTTTGGACACAGCCGTTCATTCTATTTATGGTTGTCTAGTTTTTAACCCTCACGGGATTCCCACCTTAGCGATGGTGAGAGGGCTCAGCGTCAGCAACCTTCAACATCCAGAGAGCGATGCCGGCGGTAGCGTGGCTACTGGTAGGGCCACCCTTGCCGGTAGGGCTTCGAAGAGAAGATATAAAGGTGAAGCTTGCCCCAGAATGTTCGGCTGTAAATTGGGCACTCCTTTGTCCTAGAGTCAAAAAATGGCTCCAAAAGTGGAGGAACCAACAAGACGATGGTTAACGGTATGGCAATGCAGAAGACGAGGAGAAACCACTGCATCAAAAGTCCCCACGGGCATCTCTAGTAAATCACAATAGTCTTAAGTCAATTGATAAACCTTACTGATCATGATGTACGGCACACAAGATCCGGCAGGGAAAAAAACTCACGATCAGACTACAAGGCCTCCCAGGTCGTAAGCCAGCGAAATCCATGAACCCCTCCTCCAAAAAAAAAAAAAACTAAAATAGCAGTACCTATTTCAAACTAATATTCTAAAATAACGAAATATAGGGTGATCGGTACATGGAATATTGAAGTTTATGTCAACGTCAAACAAGTCGATAATTTAAGATGCAATGAGGTGGGATGGCCAAATAGTGGAAAAATAGGTGACTATAACTGTTGCTGCTCCGATGATACAACAATACTCAGTCGAAATGGTACAACCATAGTCATCATCAAACCCCAACGTCGTTAACGACGTGTGGTGACCATTATATGTCGTAATTTTCTTGGTCTAGACGCCTTATAAATTGTGCGACAGTGAGACGCCATCTATCGCGATTTTTGGCTTTTTGTGTTGCTATTTTCAGACCGGATCCCGTCAGCTTTACCATGTATGTCCAACGAGTAGGAGAACGTCCACGGCGTCGTTTTCCTTCAGGCATACCCTGTACTATTAGTAGTTAATAATAAAGTAGAAAATGCAGTTAAAGGATTTCAGCAATTCAACACTAAGCCATTCAATATGAACATCGTTCAGCTATATGCCCCAAACAGTAATAGTACCAACGAAGCATTTGAAACGTTCTATAATGGCCTTGAAATAGCGTTAAAAGAATCACATATTAGAAGCCTTTAAAGCGAAGGTGGGAAAAGGATAGGAGGAAAATGTGGTAGGCAATTTTGGTCTTGGGGTTTGCAATGAAATTGGAGAAAAAATGGTACAATTTTGTAAAGAGAACAACCTTTTTATAACGAATACACACTATAAGGTACCCCCTAGGAGATTATACATATGGAGATCACTTTTGGACAACAAAGAAAACATAGCGAGCAATCAAATTGACTATATTCTCATAAACCAGAAATTCCGATATGCTATTAATACTGTGAAAACCTACCCAGATTCTGACATCCCTACTGATCATAGTCTCTTGTTATCCAGTTTGACTATGAAATAGAAGAAAATTAGAAAGAAAAGTATAACAACGAAAATAGATAGAAAAAACCCTTCAGGCACTACCATAGAATGTCAGATAAAAAAGGAATTGAACGCAAACATTAAAACTATTAAAGAGGAAAAATAAACAACCAAGAAAGATGGCAATTGCTAAAGAATACTCTGAAAGAGTCAATAGAAGAAACATTAAGAGTGATACGAAAAAAGCAAATCAGGAATCGATGATAGAAATAAAAAATAAAATAAATACAGAAAACTACGCACAATCATAGGACAGAAAATTAAGAATGTAAATAAGAGATGGCTGGAAATAAAATGTACGGAAATAGAACAACTGGAGCAACAACACGATACTTTTAACATGCACAAAAGAATCAAGGAAGCAACATGGTTATATAGAAAAAGAGGCTTGGATAAGATAAAGTTACTAACAGATATCACAATGAAACTAAAAGGATGAGAATAGTATATTAAGGAATTATTTGAAGGCGACAAAAGGGAAAATAAAAGAAACATTCAAGGAACAACTGGTCCACCAATCATCGAAGAAGAAGTTTACAAATCTATGCAACGCTTAAAAGACGGTAAAGCATCAGGACCAGATTTTCTACAATAGAAAAATGCATAAGTGAACCCGCTGAGAAAACGTGGAAGCATGACGAGTTTACCTTTCAACTTTAAGCTTGGCTGTGCGGTAAATTGATGTCCCATGCTACTGCAATCATCTGTTGTCTCCAGATACTGCATAAACAAAACGGAAGAGATACTGCAACAGCTCAACAAGCTGCGGGCGGACGGAGCCATGGGGGTATAATCCACTACTGAAGGCGACATCGAAACATAGTACGGTATTGGCAGAACGACAGAAACGATAAGCGATTGCTTTGCGAAACAACGATGAGTCTTGTAAGGTAATCCGTTAAACGACGAAATAGGAACGCCACTACACATTACGAAAAACTTAAGGCTTACATTAAACAACAATTACGACACCCAGCTAAATCGCTGTCCACAACCACATGCAGTACAACAACGGTCCAAGCAAATGCGAACACAACACTTGCATACGGAACAAAACAGGCAGTACACATCACACATACCGAGGTACGACCGTTATACGTTAAAATAGCACTGAATTCAAACGTCAAAATCCCTCGCAAACGCCACCCCGAAGGGGTACCAGTTCAAAACCTACTATTGCTTTCAGACACCGGATTCAATCTGTCTCGGAAACTGCACGCAGACAGCGCGATCGATAAAGTGGTGTAAAACTGAAACTAAAACTAGATCGCACATGGCAGCTGTTTCTTAAATTTACACCAAAAACACGCCTAAAAGCAAGTCGTAGACGGATTAATATTTATATTCTAGCGCGCCAACAACTTCAAACAGAGATACACAGAAGGAGTGCATTTCAGAACCGTCGACGGTAAGCGAATAAAACATCTAGAAAGCCAATGCCTGCACAAAATTAGATATGCTCAAATTCAGGCGGAATAATTCGAAAAACCCATATACGAGTGGGGTTGTAATTTAGGAAATAACGTTAACTAGCTGTACGTTCATGCAATCTAAAATGTCCTAACAAATAATATATTAAGTATTAAGAATGTAAGGACATTTTACCGATCGAAGGCAATTATTCGGAGAAGGAGCGAAGCGACGACTCCAATTATTGTCTGAGATCTGTAATTCCTTAACGTTCGTGATGCTTATGACGTTTTTTGCATGATAGAAATGTGTTTTTCTTCAAACATCAGTAAAATGAGGCATTATACCACAGAATAATATGTTGGTGGCACTGTAAGTCTATGTCAAATTCGAGGTTAGCAGGTTAGCTTTTGCGTCAGTATGTGTCAAAACTGACGCAACACCTAACCTGCTAACCTCGAATTTTTAATTACCGTTCTAGAACGGTAAACATAACTTACTGATTTGACAAGAAACTAAGTAAAACTGTTCCATCGTGCAAAAAATATATAACAACGGTGAAATACCGAAAGAATGGTTTTTATCAGTATTTCTAGTAGGTAATACTGGAAAACATAAACTCAAGGGCATGTTGTAGCGGGCTAGTTTGTTTCACTTTGGTATTTAATAATCACGTTGCTAGATTTGAGCCAAACTGTACTTCTTACATTGTAATGATTAGGTTAAGACGAATTACGTATTTATAACATGCATGGAGTGTTTTGCGCACCAAATTGTGCGGTACCAACTAGCTGATGCTGTCGTTGCGACTATTAATAGAACCAAAGCAAATTGTGCGCGTATAGCGGCACGAGGAGTCAGTCGCTCGCTAGTAGGCGGCTCATGCGTTACATTCAAACAAAAGCGACGCCACGCGAAGAATTGTACGATTGAGAGTTTACGTGTTAATCAGCGTTAAGGACAGTCGACGGCTCGTTATTCTTGAGCCGAAATACAGCCTTGAGAGCCTAGAACTACCTTGGAATCAACACCGAGGTACCGATAATTCTTTATAGCCGGAGGCCGCTATTCTAGCTTCAAAGAAGCATTCGACCTTGTCAATGTACAAGACCATTTGGAGCAACTATAACGCAAGGTTAATTCCTATAAATAATTCCCACTATTGAATACTAAAAGACGTAAGAAGAAAACTAGAAGCGTAATTAGTAAATTACGAGGGCGATTAAAATTTGACCTGCATTTTATTTTTTCTACAAATTAATGTTATATGTAGATACTTTTCCTAAGTAACAACCTCCCTTTAAAATACACTCGTCCCATGGCTCCGGTAGCTTCTGTATTTCCGTCCAAAAAAAAATCTTTTAGTTGACGACGGAGCCAATTGTGCACCGCACCTCATTAGAGGCAAAACGCTTGCCTCCCAAGAATTTTTTAAGGGGGCCACTTGGGGCCAAGTCCGGACTATATGGGGGGTAAGGTAGCACTTCCCAGTCCAATTTAACGTGACAAAAAGTCATCGCTTTCATACTCGTAGCGAAGCCAGAGTTCTCTGCAAACCTGTAGTCGTTTCTGCTGTTGTTCCGCGGAAAATTGTTTTGGAACCCACCTGGCGCTAACTTGACTAAATTTAAGCTTGTCGTGGACAATAGTGTGAACACTACCGACACTGGTGTTTACAATTCCAGCAATTTGCTTGTTTTTTTCCTAGAGCACTGCTCTCTTCAGTATCTGCGATGAGAATATTTTTGTGTGTATCCACATGGCTGGCATTTCAAGCATTACAGAAATTTCACCTTTTGGATGTGGAAATTACACTTTGATTATAGAGTTTGTTAATCATCGTATTATAAATATCATTTTTATTTGTTTTGGGGAATAATTCGACGTTAAATAAAGGAATAGCTATTTTTGTCTTTCTGTGGCTAATATTTGATATATTTCACGTCCCAGATCTTCGATACCTTCTTTTAACTACTTGGTTCAGTTGAGTGATGAGTATTGAGAATAGCTCTAGGAAAAGATAGATGTTGTTTCAATTGATAGGTACGAAAGTTGGTTCTTTTGAAGGTTAGTGCTGTGATGATTGCAAAGTAGTGTTCTGGACAAAGGCTGGATTTTTATTTTATATTCACGCTTTTAACCGTATGGGCGGTAGTATTACAATCTGGGTTAAGGGTGGTATGAGTTCCGCTCTTTTGATACAAATTAGCGGGGATTTGTTTTAGGCGTGGTGTTCTACCTTTCTGGTTCTTTTGGTTCCTGTTATTGCTCATTACTGTTGGCGTTAATTTATCGAATTTCTTCGAGGCAGTAAGTGGTTTGCTTAATGAGTAATCAATTACAGCTGTTTGTTTGCGCTTTTTAACTTGCGATTACGGACTATCTTTATCTCTAACAGGGTTTTTTGTTTTGTGCTCTAATACAATCATCATTTCCTTTTGGCTGGAGTTAGATTTAGTTACAGAAATAATGGATATAGTTTATTGACGACGCCGACGTAAGCCCAAATATGCCCGACGTAGACCTAATCGGTGACGATGAAAACATCGTTTACACATGGAGGCAAGATATGTTTATATATAAGAGTTATGAAGGGGAGGAAGATGATGTAACGAGGTAAGCCCGATTCTTGACGAAGCAAGTCCGATTTGTGACGATTCAACATGACACAGCACGCAGCTAGTGTGAATATTATGTGGGAAATACAAACAAAATGTAACACTATACATAGAAGTCTCATATCTGATAATTATCTGCTTACTTGGTTATTGAAAACTACCAAACCATAATAGCAACAGACAGGAATGATCTATGAAGCATACGATGTGAAAGCTAAGAAACTAGGGTAATTTAAGCGCCGACAAAACTAAGTAATTGTGAACAGAAGAAGAAGCTAACGACTTCTTCTTCTTCTCAGCCTCCCTCAGTCCATTTGTGGACATAGGCCTACTTAACATCATTCCACCTCGATCTATTCTGCGCTATGTTCTGCTGAAACCAATCGTTTTCTTCATATCATCCAACCAACGCGTTTGAGATCTTCCAGTTGGTCTTTTCTGCCCCCATGGCCTCCAATTGAATAAAATGTTTGTCCATCGATCTTGCGATCTTGCTACATGGCCTGCCTATTCCCACTTCTGCTTCGCTATTCGCTCCACTATGTCGTCTACTTTTGATACACTACGTAGCCATGTATTTCTCTTTTTGTCTTTTATAGTTACTCCCACCATTTTGCGTTCCATATCTCTTTGTGTGATAGCCATTTTCCTGACAATTGATTTGTTGGAGGCTCATGTTTCTGTTTTGTACAATAGCACAGGAAGTATGCATTCGTTAAAGGTCTTGGCTTCTAGTTTTTGTGGAATATTCATCTTCATTATGTAACCCAATTTTCAGTACGCCATCTCTCCCAGTCTAACACGTCTATTTAGTTCAGCTTTTAAGTTATCTTTCCCCATCCTGATTTCCTGTCCAAGGTAAATATATTTTTACACCTTCTCTATATCTGTGTTGTTAAGCGTTATTTGAGCGTTATCCTGAACTTCATTTGTCATTATTTTTGTTTTGCTTATATTTATTTCTAAGCCTCATTTTCTAGAAACATTACTTAGTTCATTCAACATTGTTTGTTGCTCTTCAGGGGATTCTGCAATTATAACGACGCCATCGGCGAAACGCAGATGATTAAGCATTGCTCCAGAAACGACTTAGATTAACAAAATAAAAATAAAATTTCTGAAAGCAAGAATATCAGGACGAAACGAACAATTAAAAATATTGAATGACAACAAGAAGTTAGAGATTAACAAAAACGCAATAGCAAGAGAATGGATATTACTGAAATGGAAACAATGATAAGATGTTGTCGAATATTGTGTTCTTAGTATAAAAAACAAGATATAAGAAAACAGTACATACAACTATACTGGACACCATCAATTCTAAGCAGCTATAATGGTATGGCTGTATGATAACAATAATCTCCGAAAAATATCCTAAACGAATTTGGGTTAAAATAGATGTAGAAGAGGAGAGGAAGACTGGAAATGTTAGAAGCAATGGAAAGACGCAATCTGTGAACTGGTGCGTAGGATGCAAAAACCAACAACAATAATGCAGAAAACAATAAATTTTAATCAAAATAAGCAGGTGTCATCAAATTTGTCATCATTGATTTTTATTATCTAAGACATCCAACATCCTGATCGAATCCCACTTCTGTCACCCGTCACGTATCTATTTCGGCATCAGGTCGTTTGTTAGAACAATTTCCCGAAGCTGTACTTTCCGCATTTTTAGCTCAAATTTAGTCTTTTTCCGATTCATTTGAACCCAATCTTTAGTTTGGTAATGTTATCAAATTTTGATTCCACACGAACCTTATTTCCGCCTAGCTCGTATCGTAACACTTTGCAGTTCTTGTATATTCATCGCAACCCAATTCTTCCTACGTTGGTTTTATAAATTCAAGAATTGTCATCTTATGCGAAGCGTTGCAGCTTAGCCTATTGGATTATCAGAATTTCTTGTTGTTCTAACATGCTTAAAATTTTCCCTTTAGTTTCGTGCCAATCGCTTAGCCAGCTTTCGTCATTCTAAAATTTTCCCGAACAGCTTGCATAAGCTAGAGAAAGATCGACTTTTAAGTGACGGTTGCGCAATTTATTTTGACTTCGGGGATCTTAGCGCAAAGCTTCATTCAGCTTCTGAAAACTGAAATATTTTAGAACAAATGAATCAACAACATATGTTTTTGTGGTTGGTGTCTGAATTTAAATAGAACATTAATTTCTTTATTTACACAACGTCACAGACTTGATACTTACAGTGCAACCAAATCCAGCAATTGACTTTTAAATAATTTACTTTTAATTCGTATTTCTAGACTCACTGAGAATTTCTTATTTTGAACAATTATTTACTGTAAATATATTTGGTTATCCTTCTAAAATTGGTAAGACTGACTACTTCCACTATTTAGCATTTCAAAGTTCCTAATGATACCAGTCGCTGCATTCAACTAGAATTATGCAGTTCAGCAAAAGGCAATATTTTTGAAGTATACAATCAACATTCAAACAGTTTCGCCGTCCATAAAATCAGCTCAATTCGCGTAGTTTTCTATTGCGCCGTAATTTAATATTTTTAATAATATTAAAGGATCTTGGCGCGAGCCGAATTGAACCAGTCTACGGTAATTGTTAATTCGCAAACGGTCGCCGGCGCCATTGTTTTTTATAGGCCACCTCTATCAGAAAATGAAAGCGAAAGGGGAACATCTTACTAAAGAGTTTAATCCTAAATTTAGTTTGAGCCGTTAGGCGGCTGTATTGGCCGTAGAATGGAGACGCACCGCACCGTTTTATATTGAATTATGGTAAGTCGAGACTAATGATGAATGCTAAACAAGATGAGTGCAATTTGCGAGTCCGGGGTTAATTAGATGTGCATAATGAAGGCCGAACTTAGAAAACAATTCACATATTCTCCGGTTCTTTGAGCGTCTAAAATGTGACCAGGTTGCAAATATCGAAGATACAAGGACTTGCAAAGGATCAAGGGACATCAGCAAGACACGACGAAGCCTTAATTTGCATATATTTGATCAAAGGAAGTCTCTCGTTAAATATATAGGTATTTTTTGGAGTTTTCCCCTTGTTTTTGCTGATTTGCATGTCACCCTTCGCTCTAAGTCAATTCTTATTCATCACGAATCAGGAAGTTTGTAGAAAATCTCGATTTTTCCTCTTAAAAATCCACTAATGAAAATTTGACTTGCAGAATTTCGAATTTTTCGCCTTGTTTCTAGACTGACACGGTCACCGCTTATACATAATAATATACCATTAGCAGTGTTATCGAATACACAGTCATTTAAATATCTAATGAATTCAAATAACGTCGACGGTCTCGCAACGCTTTGCTATTCAAATATTCAAATTTAAATGCATTTTTCCGAGTTGTGTGTAGTTAAACAGGCGACTCGGCATGCGACGACGACTCCTCCTTATTTATATTCAACAGAATGTCCTTCGGCCTGATTCATACACGACATTAATTCCGGCCTTTTCCGAACTATCGCTTTATGATTAAGAAAAGTGCTCGCGTTGCTCCTTCGATCAATTTTTCTAAATTATGCTAAAGCCTCTAATAAGGGAAGAAAAATTGGTGTTCTGGCGTTACTTTAAAAAAGCTGTAATAATTAAACTTATCCAGGAGGCGATTTATCAAATTCTACTTTATTTTAGCAAACCGTCCCGTCTGCCACACAGATTCGTGTTCAGAATGGGGCTACTTCAGTTTCAGATGACTACCATAATATAACCTAATACCTAAGTGCGAAGATTGTTTTGTTAATTGCTAGTTCTAAGAGAAATAAAGAAAATAACTTTATTATATTTCAAAATATTCTTTCTTTGCCATTTGTTAATTCCTTGAAATAACTTCTCAGTTTTGGGAAGAGCGTCAGCAAACGTCGCATTTACGGTATGGAATCTCTTAGTGCCTATGCTTTTTAGTCTTTGCTCTTTGGAAACAAAAGGAAATCGTTAAGGGGCAAAATCTGGGCTAGATTCAGGGTGAGTGAACCATATGGCCAGCTGAACTCCAAATTCGTGTTTAAAGTTTTTGCGGTGTATGCGGAATTGCATTATTGTGGTCTAAAAAATTTTCTACAAATCAGATTTTCGGCGATTACTACACAATTTTTCAAATAATTGAGGACGGCACAACTTTATATACCAGAACTATCAGAATTTATTGTTGTAACATCGTCAAGAGGAATTACTGCAACTGGACCATTGCTTCTGAGGAAATCAGTAATCACTTTGTTGTTTGTAGATAACTTCTGATCACATCTTCATTTTCAGACACCCAAACACTTGATTATTGTTTAGTCTCGGGGTTATAGTCCTGTATCCAAAAGTCATCGCCCTTAACAATATTAAACACATGATTTGAAGATCCTGCATGCGAAATGTTCTAACAAAAAATCTACTGCATCAGTCTACTCGTACCTGTTTTTGTTCTTCGTTTAATAAATGTGGAATCCACCGCCTTGCCAGTTTTCTCACACCTAGCTGTTGGTGTAAAATATTATTTACTGTGGATGATCCAATAACTATTTATTGTTGAATCTCTCTATGAGTTATACTTCGATCTTCCTTAAGCAGCTTTTTGGTAGCACTAACGGATTCAGCACCAACAGCGAGTGAAGGCGTCCATGTCTCGATTCATCTTCTAACGGACACCGTCTACACATAAATTTACGAAACCAGCAAGTAACTGTGAATAAGCTGCCACTAAATTTTGCTGACTGGGGACATATGTCAAACTTCTATTATACTCGTAGAAAATGACTGCCCGAAGAGTGTGACGCGGCACATTCATAATTTTCAATTCATAACAAGCAATTTATAAAAATAAGAAGTTGTCCCTTTATGCGCTTTAACTCTGACCTTTTAAAATTGCAACTAGAAGCTGTCAAAAGAATGAGTTTTCAATTTAGACAAAAAATATTGGCGTCTCTGGTCTGCTATTAACAATTGATAGAACAGCTCTCGTGCTCTTGTATAACCAATTCCAGCAAAATAACTCCAAATAGGAAAAAGAAATACCAAATAATTTGTCTCTTTAACCCTTTCTAGAGAGATATAAGAATCATCGCTAATCTTTACTGGAACCAGACTGCAAAAGTTAAAATTGATAACAGTCTATCAAATGAAATAGAAATCTGCAAAGGCGTACGACAAGGTTGCGTCCTTTCTCCAACATTATTTAATATTTACTCAGAGAGAATCTTTCGAGAAGCATTAGAGGACCAACCGGGAATAAAAATAAATGGAGAACATATCAATAATATAAGATTTGCTGATGATGCTGTCATTATGGCCAACTCATTAGAAGACTTGCAACAACTACTATTGAGAGTAAAGCAACACTCTGAACATTATGGACTGAGCCTCAATATCACAAAGACAAAGTATATGGTTATATCGAAGTCAAACAACGACCCGGGAATTCTAAGTGTTGACGGACAAATGATTGAACAAGTACGCACATACAACTACTTGGGAACCACAGTCTATGAGACCTGGGACTATAGAGGTGAAGTGCGATGTCGGATAGAAAAGGCAAGGGCAGCCTTTATAAATATGAAAAAATTATTTCTATCCAGAGATCTAAGCATAACTCTTAAAATAAGAATGCTGAAATGCTATGTATTCCCTGTTCTACTCTATTGTGCAAAAACCTGGACAATAAACAAAGAAATAACTGACAGGATAAACGCATTCGAGATGTGGATGTACAGAAGGATACTCCGGATTTCCTATACAGAACACATAACGAACGAGGAAGTACTGAGGCGACTACAAAAACAAAAAGAAATTATGCTTACAATCAAAACACGCAAGCTTGAATACCTTGGGCACGTCATGAGAAACAGCAAATATCGTCTGCTACAACTAATCCTGCAGGGTAAACTCGAATCAAAGAGAAGACCAGGAAGAAGACGCCATTCCTGGCTAAGAAATCTTAGAGACTGGTTCGGATTAACATCAACAGAGCTATTTCGTCTGGCTGCCAATAAAGTGAGAATTGCCATGGTCATAGCCAATGTCCGGAACGGATGAGGCACCCAAAGAAGAGAAGAACCCTTTCTGATCAAGTCGCTGTGCAGATGTAATAGGGCAGTGTGGGAGTAATAGGTCCACTGTATTTAAATTCTTCTTGATTATACATATACAAAGTTGAATTAAGTGCTGAGTTGTGGAAGTAAATAAATGGTTTTATCCCTCATCCGGGTTTATTTTATTTGGAAGTTGTCAGTTGAAAGCAGCAAGGTTAAAATTCAATACTTGCAACAAGCTGGAATAATCTGAGGTGACACAATTATTCTTTCGTGACCTGCAAAACGTAAACAAATTATGATACCGAAAGAACTTGTATTTTACGATTATATGAACCGGATTTCCAACGCAGAATATAAAAGGCTGCTAAACAGTGAGCCAGTGACGGGTTACGATTCCAAGTAAGCGAACAAGAGGTTTTTCTATGTTGAGTCTGCCACGCAAAATTCTAAGCAGAGATATTGCCGTTGATGGGCAATAGTCATCAGTCGATAGTAGCGAAGTGTGTATTGAAGGGAGAATAAGCAAGATAGGATCCTATTTATGCTTTTAAATTTTACTTGTGGGTTGATGTTTGCTGTCAATTTTTGTTTGTTGAGTTAAATAACAAGCTATGCATTTGGGTGAAGCCACGTTAAAGTCAAATACTTGAGATAAATTTCAATTCAAATTAAAATATTTTGCAGTGGTACAGTCGCGGTCATTAAAGTGTTGTACAGAATTTGTGGTTTGTGAATATGAAAACGGTATACATAGTTCAAAAAAGTGTTTTATTTGCAAATATTTGGAAAGTATACATCCAGGTGTACCTGGTTAGTGATACGGTGTGAGCCTTTGTTGTGTAAAAACACAACTACCAATAAACCTATAACTGTCTCTGTACAACACATTTTTGAACACGACTGTACAAGAATAACCTTGTGCTAATTGGTTTTTGTATTAATAATAAACAAGAGTGTATATTTAGAGCGATAAACCTAATAGTAAGTTAGATAATTAAATAAATTCAAATGAAAACAGTTCTATCTTTGCGCTGTATATTTATACAACTTGAAATAATCAGGTGAAAAGAGATATAGATAATAATGCACAAACACATACACTGCATAGGGTAAAACACTTAACTTTTAGACTAAACGACATTTAATTCATTATTAAACGAACGACTTCCGAGATTGGACCGTGTCATTGTTGACATAGAATAACTCAGCTTTTCGTCCACTTTCTTAAAGGGCTTTATCAAGAGATAAGAAAAAGAGTACAGTAATTCAACGTTTCAACCACGACAGTGGTAGAACTTTTCTACCGCTCCGAAGGAAGAAAGCCACATTTTGATACGATATACTTGATCCAAAGCTTTGTAATAAGTAAGCAAGGTTATATATACTTCTAAATTAAATTGATAACAAATTTCCATGAATAATTTTAAATTTAGTGCCGTTGTAAGGCAGATTTTTGCAAAAACACGTTCTGATCTTCATCGATCATTGTTTCTGGTTGCAGTTTGTTTTTTAGAAGATATGCATATAGTTTTGATTTTCTATTTAGTATAACTACTCCTCTGTAGTTATTGATTTTTTTAACTATACTTATTACTTTTACTTTTTTCTAATTTTTCGTATACATTTGATACGTTTGATTCATTGTAACATTAATAGTGCCTTTGAATATAATGCGGTTAAAATAGTAATAATTAATTAAGTACTCTTACTATTTTAAAGCTGGTTATTCAGTATTTTCACTTTTATTTTGGTTTTCTCAAAATTTGTCTATTATTTCCTCAGTATTTAAAATATTGGTGTGCGAATAGAGCATATCTACGCCTTCAGTCATTTACAGAGATGCATTCATTTAAAGATTTTCGTTTTAAAATTAATATTATCTTATCTTTCTCAAATTTCGGTATTATTTTACTTCGACAAGAGCTGCTGTATTACTTTCGTGTCCTACCATTTTCACTAATTTGCAATTTTTGTCGAAACCCGCAACCACCCCAAAATTGTATGAAAAGTCTCATGAAACAGAATAACTATTCTGAAGATGACAACCGCTTTGGGTTTAAAGGAACACCGGAAAATGCAGAAGGTGTCCCGCCGGATGGATGTAAACGCGCTATTTCGAGAACTACATAACCTGTAAGGATGATTTCTGCGTCAGTTTGTGTGAAATATGAATGCAAGGAGCTGAAGTGCTTTCGGGCGAGATTGTTTTTTTGTATATGTTTTTAGATTTGCATTCAGAATACCAGTAATAGCCGTGAGGCGGTCGTGTAACTATACGGAACACGGAGGTGTAATAGTACAGAGTTGGGCTGCTAAACTTAAGGTCATGAGTTCGAAGCTGGGTACTGAATGTATTTTTTTTTAATTATTGAAGTATTTGGATACAAATTTCATACCCTTGTCACCTTTAAATGTAAAGTGTCACTTTATAGAGGTTTTTTGCCCACTCTGAAAGCACCATTTTAAAATCTTATCATCTTGTTTTCAAATGAGCACATAAGTCATCGAGACCATATTTCCAACTAAAAAAAATGTGAGGCCCAAAAAGTACCAGCGGATACAATACGTTAAATAAGGAAACGTAATATTTTTTTCGGATTTCTTTGATAAACTTTTTTGAAATATCTATAAGACAGCATCAGCTTGTGATGTCACGAAAATTGGAAATGTGCAAATAAATAAAGAAAAGTACATTAACAGAGTTACCAAGGACGCGACAAAGTCAGTTAAAAGATTAGAAAGTTATAAGGTTATCTAGATAGTCAATATACAGGGTTCGGCAATGAAACGGGAAGATTTCGTAAATAATTTTATTGTTAAAAAATTATTTTTTTTATAATTATTAATATATTAATGGGAAATAAAAGAGTAGCCATTTGATTTACAATGTTAAAAAAAATATTTTGTGAATACTACATGTGCCAAATGTCCTCCGTTGACATTAAATGTATGCATTCTTGGAGTCGAGCCTGAAAGTTTTGCATCACTCTTCGCAGCATATCAACAGGTATTGCTGCAATCTCGTCACGAATTCGTTGTTTGAGGGCCGGGATTGTCCTGGGTGGATCAGTTGCAAACACTTTCGTTTTTAGGTAATCCCACGAAGAGTGATGCAAAACTTTCAGGCTCCACTCCAAGAATGCATAAATTTAATGTCAACGGAGGACATTTGGCAGATGTAGTATTCAAAAAATATTTTTTTTAACATTGTAAATCAAATGGCTACTCTTTTATTTCCCATTAATGTATTAATAATTATAAAAAAAATAATTTTTCAACAATAAAATTATTTACGAAATTTTCCCGTTTCATTGCCGGACCCTGTATTATTTGTAGACAATTAGATGCTTATAAAGTTTTCAATAATCTGTGTTCTCAGTCTCAGTTAGTTTGCTTTAATCTGCAGCAAATTTTTAATATGGGGTAATACGAGTAAGATAAATATGATTCTTGGACTATAAATGACAACATTTTAAATAATTGAACTAGGAACTGTGGTGTGTTCTCGATAACAATATCTCAGACCACAGGACTCTGTGGAAATAAATTCTGAAGGTATAAATAACAATAATAAAAATAAGTATATACGTATGAAGTTCAGCGATTTACCAATAGCACTTTTGAACACGTCCGATCTTTATCACATAACGAGGTTAGTGAAGCTTATTCTACAGGGTGATTCAAATTAAGTGCGCACCATTGCTATCTTTGTTATTATTGATTTTACAAAGTAGATTAAATTAGAAAACTAGTAGTGTTTTCGGTGCTGATTAATATACAATTAATAAAAAACAATCGAATAACTCGTTGGCGACAAAATTTAAAAAAATATATTTTTTAATGAAACACCCTGTATATTTTTCAAAAACTTGAAATAAAAATGAATTTTTGATATAAAAGTCTTAATACACTATTATCTTAAATGAATACTAAAGAAGTTATAGCAAGTTTCAGTTTATAGATAAATACATGCATTATTCTACTGTAAAAAATCATTGCAGGCTTGTTTTAAGTTTTTAATTGCAATAAATAAACAACACTAATTACTTTCGACAACCAAACTTACGACAAATTCATTTTGATAGTTCTGATGTTTACGTTATTGTTTTTGTTTTTAGTAGCAGCCTACTCTGAATTTTTCGTAAGTACGGTGTATTTATGATATATGTAAACTAAAATCTCCCCTAACTTCTTTAATATTCATTTTAAGACAATAGTGTATTAATACTTTTATATTACAAATTAATTTTTATTTCAAGTTTTAAAATATATACAGGGTGTTCCATTAAAAAAACTAAAAGTTTTAAATTTTGTCGCAAACTCGTTATTCGATTGTTTTTTATTAATTGCATATTAATCAGCGCCAAAAACACTACCAGTTTTCTAATTTAACCTACTTTGTAAAATTAATAATAACAAAGATAGCAATGGTGCGCACTTAATTTGAATCACCCTGTATAAAGTCTGTTTGATTTTAGCTGTCACAGCAGATATCTCGGCTATTGTTAAATATATGACAAACTGTTATAGAAGGAAGTTGTTCTACACTTAATTTTCTATTATCTGCCATAGCCAAGAAAACAATTGAGCATCAAATGTAGCAAATACATTCAAAATGTTAAGTAGAACGTACCAAATTTTATTAAATATTCTAAAAATTTTAAAATGCTCTGAACAACGATATATCACAAGTCATAGTTATCTAATCAATTTCAAAAATGTGTAATTAAAAACATAAATCGATATAATGTGAAAATATAATGTGGGTGAACATCCCCGGAGACAGGCCAACTCCTCATGTAAGGATACATATAACACACATAATCAAAGGGTCAAAGGCTGCCATTAACCTAAATAAGCTAGAACGACACACATTCTAGAGATGAGAATTAGCTATACCGGTATATTTACTATAACCTCCAACTTCAAACATATTATACATATTGCCTGCAAGCGGGCAGTCATTATATAAAATGCCAATACATCCTATATAATAGGTATGTGAATTTCTATCGACAATTCGAATAATATATCGAATAATTCGATATATCGTATAACGATGTTAAAATGAAAGTTATCCGAATTATCGAATAAATAAGTTATTCCAATATTTCGATAGTTATTCGAATTTCGATATATCGAGTAATATTCGATACCATTTAATTTTATTCGTTATTCGATACCTAGTTTGTGATATCGAACTCCCCTACTATATAATGCCGAAAATGTCTCCGACATTATGTTTAATATGGACAAACATTAAACAAACAGAGTAGTATTTTAAGCAATTTATGAAATTATATAAAATGCCCAGTCATTATACACGGCAACTTTTTTATTTTTCATTAATTAGAAAATTTGGTTCTTGCTAAAAGTCCCTGCATTTTCTAAAACTCAAAATAAATTTCCCAAAATTTAAATATATTTTTTACTATACAGGGGAGGTACAAAAATATTAAAATGGCTTAAAAAGTACCCTTATTTTTCAAAATACACAAAAATGTTATTTGTAAAAGTTGCTTAGAATTGAGAAAAGGTGTAAAATACATCTTTATGGTATCTGATAATAAATTAACTTTAAGGTATCTCATTGTCCTTAATACAAAGGGTGGTACGAAGAAAATAAGAAAAACCAGAGAAAATTGTTTTCCGGAGAAGGTAACTGTGACTTCATATTTGACACCTTGCTTTAATTCTATGCAAATTTTTCAAATAACATTTTTGTATATTTTGAAAAATAACCCTGTGTATTAAGGAAAATGAGATACCTTAAAGTTAATTTAATATCAGATACCATAAGAATGTACTATTAACCTTAAGTTTCGCTAACCTAGCAACCAGAAACCTACGTGAACCGAAATTAGTGTTAAAAAATTTTTAAAAATTGTGTCCTATGCGAAAAGCAAGTATCTTATATCAAATAATAACAAATGATCTGAACATCAAACATACAAAATAATAATAAAGAAGAAAACTTTAACAACTTTAAATTAAAAATTGAAATTGTTGTGAATTCTTGATGTTTGGATCATTTGTTTTTAAACTTTTTGGACTATATCTGAGTTTTTTACTTTGAAAAAAAAATTATTAGCACTAAATTTAGTTAATTTTTTGTTGCTGATATTTTGAGTTTTAGAAAATGCAGAAACTTTTAACAAGAAAATTTTCTAATAAATGGAAAATAAAAAAGTTGCCCTTTCGTTACCTTCCATTCTTTGTAGATGACCATATCAGATTAGTCGTTTAGTCTCAATGGTTTCTATAATTAATTCATCTACTTCCATTCTCTGTTTTATCAGCTGCTGGTTGGTAATATGTTGCAACCTTGGCACTTGACAACTTCTCCTCCAAAAGTACATTTTTCTAAAGCCAGTTTCTTTCGTTATTCTCCCAAAATTTAGAGCCAAAGTTACTATGTTTTGTACAATTGTTTTGAATATTGATGTTTTTGTTTTCTTAGTTATTTTATCACTCCAGAGGATAGAATTGAATTGCCTGATTAACTTTTTTCGTTGCCCTACTCTATTAATTATGTCTCTGTTGCTGTTTCCGTCTACAGTTAAAGTAACAGCACAATTGCCAGATGTTCGGTCTTACCTCTATTGATTTCTATTCCCCGTTTTCTATATTCTTTTTGCAACTTTCTTATTATGTAATCAGCGTCTCCTTCATCTTGGAATATTATCACTTGATAGTCTGCACCATATATCTAATACTTACTATATTGCTAGCGGCTATGAGTGGGAAACTCACCGATGAAGTGAGACACACAACCAACTCCTTCATGTATACGGTGAGCTGTGCGCAAGCGCGGCAGCGTCGTCCGCCCAATGGGGAAGTGGTTAAGTTTAAAAATCACTTCTAAAGGCGGAGTTCGAATTCTCAGGCATGCGCGCGAGACGCGTTATACTCTAAGTGAGACTATGTCGGCGCCGTAATGTTTTCTGAAGTTTCCAAGCCCTACCAGCAATATATGTGTATTATATATATGGTCTGCACAAAGTAGAAATTTCTGTTCCAGATGTTCAAAGCTTCATTTAAGACAATCATCTTAAATAATGTGGGTGCGATAAAATAACCTTGTCACAGTCTTTTATTCACTTTGAAATCTTTCGATTCTTTATTCCCGATTTTCATGGTACTGACAGTACCTTTGTATAAATGTTTTATAACATTACTTAAAGCATTCCACATTTTGCAATCGGGCTAATTTTAGTTTTTTCTCTGGAATAGGTTCTCAATGCTTTTAATGTTTATCGTCCTTCTTTTGTCCGCGTTCTGCCAATATATGTATTTACAACCGTACATGTCTTTCCATGCTTTATTTTTGCTTCAATAGCTGCCCTCTTTACCTCTCTGTCCACTCGCATATACTGTTTGCGGTCTTCGGTGTCTTTTTTGCCAACCATTCTAAATAAAAGGATGTTTTCCTTGTATATGATTTTTCCATTTTCAGATTCCACCAATAGTCATAACATTTTTTTTGTTTATTCTATTACCGCTAGAGCTTTGTATACTGCTTCATGTATGCACCGTTTTATAGTTGATCATACAACATACATGCTTTGGGCATTTTGAGTTGTGTTTACTCTGGCTAAATTTGCAGACAATCGTGGTTTATAAAGGAAATTTGTGGAGGTGTCTTTTAGTGATTCTAAATTATATTTATAATTGTCTTTTATGGGACGAAGTAGTTCGTTTTCGTTTCAATTTGGTTTCATTTTATAGCCTCTGTACGAAAAGTAAATAGTGTCTCTTTTTACTCTTATATCTTCGACTTTTAAGAGACCTACTTGTCTTACAACAATATAGTCAATAAGAGATTGCAACTGGCGTGTGGGTTGTGTCCAAGTGAAACGATATATGTTTTTATGTTCAAAGAAACCATTTGAGACTTTTAAGGAATATTGCGTGCAAAGTTCAATTAATCTTTCTGGACCATCGTTCTTCTCCAAACTGCCCAATTTCTTTCTCTCCTTTTTGACCCCGTTCTAGCATTAAAGTCGCCCATAAAAATTAATTCTTTGCCGTTTCCTATTTTGCCTGAAGTTAATTTTAATCCATTATAGAATTCATCTTTTACTACATCAAGGGCATCATTTTCAGACGCATATATTCCGATAATGACTACATCGTGTACTATCAGCTTCATTTCGACTTGTATTAACCTTTCACTGGCTTGAGTCCAAGATATGATACATCTACGCAAATATTTGCTAATTACAACGGATACTCCGATTTTTTGCTCTGACCTCTTTTGGAATACCACTATGCATGTAAAATAAAAACAAACACATTATACTAAATGTTCAAACTGATCCCCATTAACTTCCATGCACATCTGGCACCGAGTCACGATGACTTTTTGCACACGATTTAGCATTTTGACGTTGCTCCTCAACATATTGAAAGCATTTTCACTGCTTTCTAATAATTCGCGTCGGGTGCCCACCGGTGTTCTGTGCACTTCTGATTGCAGATAGTCCCAAATATGAAACTCCAAAAATGTAACATCTGACGAGCGAGGTGGCCATTAAAGAGGTCCACAACGGCCAATCCAATGCTGGTTGGAATGGATGTTTAACCAGTCTCTCACCAATCTGCCATGATGAGCTGGAGCACCATCTAAGTGAAACTATCCATGTTAACAATGATAAATAGGCACATGACTGATTTATTTAGATATTATTTTATTATTTTAAAATTTCCATAACTTGTCAAAAAATAGTATAAGTTTATATAACATTGTTTAATCAGAATAAAATTTATTATCTAAAAAACAATTTGCGAGGGAAAACCAGGGCACCCTGTATAAATGAATGTAATTATGTTTTTCTTTACTTCCATTGCTTTTCTTTTTGGTTTCTCTTAACAGTTTGATGTCGATTTTTAGTTTTTCAATTTCCTTCAGTAGTTCACCACATTTATTGCTAATTCTTTGAACATTCCAGATTCTGAATTTCGTTATCCTTTTTCGTTTGTTAAGTAGTCTTCTGTTTGTTCTCTCCGGTTTGCGAAACAATATCGTAGGATTTTTAACATTTAAAATGTTTTACGAGCACCGGAGTGTTGGTCCGGTCCCAACTTTCGACCTGGAGGACCAGAGATTTTGAATTCGGGGTATCCGTCCCCTAGATGGATTGTTGTCCGCAACTGAGAGATCTATCTTCCTTTTGAGCTACAAGTTTGATCATCCATTTCTTTAGCCGTTGAAGTTTATATCCCTCTCTTCCAGCTTAGAAAACGTTGACCTATACTTGAGCCAAGTTACGAAGACGAGCGATGTAAACAAAGATTCTGACAGTTCTCGGTGCACGCTAAACCAGTTTCACAGGGTGCGCATTTTACGTAAACTTCCATTGCATGTTGCTGTAAAGGAAATAACAAACGCCGTACGTGTTACTATTCTTTTCTTGATAAATTTGTGGTCCTAAAAAGAACCGTTTTCTTTATATATGCAGCTTTCCGGAAATTCCCTGTCGTTGATAGACGTTTCAGATTGAATTCCTGCAAAGTAGTTAATTTATAAATATTAGCATTCAACAATAGTCACTTTCTATGTAACAATTTAATATGACACATAAATATTTTGCAGTAATTAGTGACTTTTGCAAATAAACATTAAATGTGATATTAAATAGTCATTAATTGTATTTTTCTAATTCTGTATCGAAAACTCTTTCTTTCGATCATTCATTTGTTAGGAAAAGTAATGGAGAAAATTTCAAAAAATGCTGAAAAGCAACAGTTTTCGAAACCGAATAAGTAAAATAACTATTGCTGCATTGAACTTACTTAGTTACGACGTGTCTTCGTCTTCATCATCTGAGGAGTCCCCATTAACATTAATTCCAATTTGTCAACTGCAACCTCTATGATGTCATCAAGCCGGTACATCCTATTTTCCTCTTTAATTACATGGTCAACGTATTTTTCCAACGGTCCGGGTTTAAAAGCGAAATTCCTTCCAACTGTAAGTTCTTTACCTCTTCCAATTTAAAACTCTTGTTATGAGCTGCTACGTGACCTTTAATTGGTGCCCAAATCATTTCAATTGCGTTGAGCTCACAATGATACGGTGGCTGGCGCACCAAATTATATCGTGCGATTTGGCTATTTCATTGACGGCACACATTTTATATTGATCGCGATGCTACCTTGCTACTGCAACCAGATGTACTCAAAGCATCATTATCAATAAGGATGTTTTTTTTCAGAGAGCCAGTCTTTTAGCTGGTCCTTTCTCCACGCTGATGTTGGCAATCTTTCTAATTGTCGGCTGTGGTACGGGGCATTGTCCAGTACCACAACAGAACCTTTTGGAAGTTTCGCACCAATTGAGTCGAACCATTTTTCGTACACTTCCGCGGTCATCTCCCCGTGGTAATCCCAATCGTTTTTGTTGGCTTCAAAAACGAGAGGGCAGCCACCAACAAACCCAGTTTCGCCACCTATATGCGTTATAATTAAGCGCTTTCCTTTTCCCGAAGGATTTTTTAGACCTGTTGAAGGTCCTTCCAAAAAAACTTGTTTTGACGAAACAATGCTTTCGTCACTCCACGCCCTCTTTTTTGTGTGACCCACATTAACTCAAGTCTCATCTGTGTAATATATTTGCAGACCTGTTTCGCGGTACTTTTTGATGGTCCTTAGATAGTTCCGACGCCATATAATTATTTCGTCGCGTTCGAGCAATAAAGATTTACGCGAACGAGCTTGGTATTTAAAGTTATTTTTTTTAATACTTTCTGAAAAGTCGGCCGCTTAAAATTTGTGAAGCTGTTCGTCCTCATTGACAGCCAACAATATTTTGTTCGTTGTTGGAATTTCGTTTCGAAATAAAAAATTCATGAGAAAGTTACGTAAAATATCTAAATTTTTGTTATATTGTTGGGGGGAGGGGAAGGGGGCTTTATGTAGTTAATTAACCCATATTGGATCATACCTAAATGACAGTTGTTTTAAAACAAATATAATTTTAAAAATCAGGAATCATATGGAAATTGATTCTACATATTTTAATTAAACCAAAAATAAGAAATATATTGTTTTAATTATAAAATCTAACTTTCCCTCATTTTTAGTTTAAATTATCAAATAATGTAAATGTTTGTAAATATAATATAATTCGGAAGAAGTTTCATTTTTAAAATGCTAACGAAACGTACGTAAATATATTGGAATGTACAATACCGGCTGCATAATTATTTTCCAAAATCCATATTGCACCATACCTAGATGACAGCTGTTCTAAAACAAATACAATTTTTATAAGCTACTCTGATGTTAAAAATTTATTTAAAATTTGTTCTATGTTCAGTGAAACTTCAATGTCTCTATTTAAATTTTAAATTAATGTGTGTTTATTATATTCAATTTCAAATTAAAACGACAAATTACCTTTTTACGTATTGCATATAAATCGGCGTCATCTATTTCATTCAAAATGCTCAATCGCGTTCTTCTGTTGTTCGGTGATAATAACACTTGATTGTCTTTATATTCTTTGAGTATTCGTTGTTCCGTTCTCACGCTAACATCCAAAGTTTTTGCAACAAACTCACAAATGTTCAATAATGTACTGTCGGGATTTTCTTGTAAAGTTGAATTGTACAAGTTTACAATAAGCTGTTTTTCGGGTAGAGTAAGAATATGCCGCATACGTTGTATTGGTTGTACGGGTTCCATTATACTCCAAAACAAACAATTTTTTCACACACTTTTGTTACCTATTCGCCAACACACTACAAACACAGACTAAGATCTGATACTGCAGATAATTACCGCACAACAAAACAACGCTCATTCCTCCTCTAGTGTAAAGGTGCTCATAAGTGGAGTTCGACTTTCTCTTCGAAACGACCAACCACAGAACGCCTTTCTATCACGTGATTTTCACCGACCACGTGTCTTTGTTTACATCGCTCGCCTTCGTAACTTGGCTCAAGTATAGGATACGACGGTTAAAGCCCGATTTATAAATTGACTCCCGCCCGTTTGGCGCTACCGCTAACGCGGCCGCAGACGTAACACCGACGTTGTCTATGGCGAGCTATTTTATAAATTGCCGTATAGTTTAACGTGCGCAGCCCTAACCCAACATTTTTATTTATTATATGAGAATGGACAATCAAGAGGCAAACTACCCATTAGCTGCAGCAAGTGTGCTTATACTAGGTGCAACCCATTTCGTTGGAACAACTACAAGAAGGGCGAGACGATGGAAAACTCGACCCATATACACAACACGCTATAAGGACGGTTTTTATCAAGCTACAATCCTTCCAATGAAAGAAAAGGGCCATGATCAATTTTTTAAATACACAAGGATGAGTGTAAAAGTGTTCAATAATTTGTATAAACAACTGGATTCGAAGCTTATAAAGAGACGAATATCTGATCGAATCTGACCTTTATAAATAATACTAGAAAACTCCGGCAACAAACACATCCAAATCCAACAACACGCTTTTAATAATGAGGACCTCTCTGCTCTGATCCTTGCGCAGCAGGTCAAATAATACCACGCAAAATTTCTCGCCTTGTGATTGGTCGAGTAAATCCGTCGACGCAAGACGTTGACGCCAAAGTTGAATCTTGGCCAACTTTGCCGCAGACGGTAACGGTGCAGCGTTAGCGTTTGCGTAGGACGTCATTTTATAAACGGTTACATTTGAACCAAACAGTGTAACGTCGGCGTTACGTTTGCGGCCGCGTCAGCGGTAACGTCAAACGGGCGGGCGTCAATTTATAAATCGAGCTTTAGGATAATAAGTATGACAGGGATAAGGTATGGGATTATGGACAAATGCCCCACATAGTAACCGCTTACGATGGGCAGATGACTATTCTACAACCGGACCCCAGACGGTAAGAAGCTTATCAACATTGCATATATACAGTAATGTATAATGTATTACTTTAATTTATGATTTCCAGAACGGCTATATTGTTTAAATATAAATGTGAGAAAGAGTAGATGAATTGTTATGTCCTAAAATTCATTACATTTCTGAAGGAACCTAAATATACGGAGATACCGAAAGAGACTTAAAAAGGGATGGAGTACTAGCTTTTCAGTAGAACTTAAAAATATCAGCTTCTTAAGGTGCGCCAAACAACCATTTATGAACCTAAGCTAGCAGATAATAGAAATGTAGTCTTCAAAAATTTTTATTTTTAAAAGCACAGAGGCAACTAACAGAATGTTGTCTAACCACAACCTCAAACGAACCGAGTGTCAACAATGAGGAGATATTTTTAAAATGTTGTGTACCTGTAGCGGTGTTGTACGAGATTTAGTTTCTGCGCCGCAGTTCAGGGGATCTTGCAACAGCTTTAAACTAAACACATCTCATGTTGGTCTTTAATGCCAAAAAATCCTACTGAAACTTAGTTCTAACTTGGATAACCAAAACACAACCTGAATTATTAACATTGGCGATATTTGGGTATATTTAGAAAACTCCCAAGAAATCTGTTCAGTTTTCAATTTATATTTCCGAAATATGCCGTTAAATATAGCATCTCAACTTCATAACAGTAATAATCAAATGTGCTATATGAACCATTGTGAGGTCAATGAGTTTATAGACTCGATCGAATTCATCAAATTTATTAGAGTTGACTTCTTATTTCAACTAATTTACTAATCGATGACATTTCTGCTAACATGGTGAGTTACAACAATATTGCGATTTGGTTCTCTCTTTATATAACAGTTGATAAATAGTAGTAGATTTAAATTGGACAGGAGTACGAATTATTGCAAAATTTGACTCGGTTTTCTGATTGGTGCTGTGGTAGTAAACTAGTTCTCAATTCATCTAAAACAAGATATGCTCGTGTATGAGGGGTATATCTAGAAGGAATATTTACCAACTACGCCACGTATATATTTCAAACGCAAGTGCTAAAATGTTATAAAGATAATGCAGGTTTTTCAGATTTTTAAAATACTATCTACATAGAGTAAGCGTGTTTATAGAAAATACTAAAGGCCGTGCCGCAGAAACCAACATAGCAAATCGACGTGACAGCCAGAGTGTTAAGTATAAATTGATATAAAAGTCTTTGTCTGTCACTGTCTTTGTAAGTTAAAAAGCAAATGACTTAGGGAAAGTTAAAAAGGTAAAAAAACAGTAATTTGTAAAAATGAGGTACGTCATGACCGATTTCAAAACGATATTGTTAAATAAAGCACATAAATCTGTAGCTCTGAGATAAGTGCAATAAAAAGCCTATACGTGAGGCCAACTCATTTTATTAGAAGCGACGGCTTCAAAGTGATAGCAGGTCTCTGTAGAGAGTTTGAAATTTTCATACAAATAGAATAGTTATTTGTACAACTAGTGATCAAAACGATACTAATTTATAAGTCTGAAGATTGAGGTATGGCGGCGGTGCAGCCAGACGTGTTGTACACGTATTTCTTGCATTGTATTACTCTGTTGAAAGCTCTAAGAATTACCAGCTCCAAACTAAACTAATGGATATCATTACACTCTTCAAACCAAGCCAGATAGCTTATTGTGAATACCCAAAAAAGGTCCTGTGACTATTGCGTTCAACGGGGCCCGCTAACTAAACCCTGGCAGTAGGGAGTGGGTTAACACTGAACTGAATATAACTATATACAGGCGCCACCTATTTAAATAATCAACAATTCGCAAATCTAAATTGAAAAATTTTCTGTTATTACGAGTAGGTATCGTTAACTTGCATTTTCGATAAAATCTCAACATTTGTTGCCTGTATGAAATGCAAAAAAAGTGATAAGCTATACCTACCTTGTTAAGGTAAAAACAAGACAAAAATGCGACTCAATTAAATTGAGATATATTATTTTAACATGTACAGGTTTTGATTGCAAAAGAGGCAGTTCCTCGTACTGCTCTACATACATATTGTTATGGTAGCTTGGAGAATGATAAAAAGGCAGTTGCTGTTAAAGTGTGAATAATTTATTAAAAAAGGGTCAAGCATAAGTTGATTTTGTTGGAATGGTGGTTTGATAATTGAGTTTATATCGTTGTATTAACTTAAAATTGAAAAAAGAGTGAAAACCAAATCCAAATAATTTTCTGAAAATTAAGTATGAGATAATATCAAGTTTATAAGTTGAAAATCATCATATTAGAATAAATTAATTATAACTGGTAGATCAATAATGAAACATATTGTATAAAGTAAGATAATCCAGAAGGTTAATTTAAAAACATTTTGAAAACAAAATTATAAAAAGCTATTACTTTAGTAAAATAATGAGAAGAGATTATCAACGGAATTTTTTCCAAATATCTAACATGTCTCATAATTAAAATAAAATTTTGAAGAATAAAAAACTCTTTAATTGAAAGATAAGGTGTCTGGTTGGTGTAATAAAAGGGTATATGTTATTAAAAGCAATGAAACGAAGGTAAAACGAATTTTTAAAAGTATAATATAGAAGAGTACAAATGGTACAAAGAAGAATTAAGAATAAGTGAATGGTCTTCGTGGTGTATTAAGGTCTACAAAATATTTGGATAGACTACGGAATAAAAGCCATTAATAGGTATTTTTTGAGCGGGACTTCATGGGAGTGCTGTCAGTTGCGTGCATCTGAGTGTAGTCTGGAATTGGATACATACTACATGTGAAGGTATTGTAGTACTTGGGCGATCTTGAGGCTGTGTGGATTTCATTATTTGGGTAGGATCCTAATGCGGTTAGCTTGAAGGATTTAGAGGACATCGTAATTACACTATACGAATTGGATATATTATTGTTGCTACAGTTGGAAGTAAGGATATAACAATGAGCTTACAAAAGGGGGCAGTACGAGTTTGGAAGACTGCCAGCTTGATGGACGCAATTAAGGGGGCCAGTTCCTGTCTATTGGGATCTCATCAGTGGTTATCTCTGCATTGGTGTGACAGGGAAGGTGTTTTTCGCAGCAGAGGTGGTCGCTGGAGGCTTGGTTTTGCAAGGGTTTCTAGAAGATCAGGAAGTGGAGCACTTGTGTGGTTGAGAATGGTATCATGTGGATTGTTTGCAGTGAGTGTTAGAAAAGATAAATGTTAATATAATATTAAACAAATAAGTCTTAATTTTAGGATAATTGCTTTGATAGATGTTTGATATAATTGATATGTAACGGAGATCATTTGGTTGACGTTTCACTTTGACAGTTGTCAAAATGTCATAACTGATAAATATTTGTGCACTTTAATAACCATTTCAGATAGGTATTGAAATACGCATGAACCTGACTTGATTTAAAGGTTTTCATTCTCTATAAGCTAGCAAAAGGGTAAATTAAAACTTATAGAAGGTTACATATCTGACATTGACTTGTTACAATAGACAGTTATTTTAATACAAGAGAAATAAGATAAGCTTCAATAATTAAAAACTACTTGATTAGATAAACTTAAATAAACTAACAGCACCTTAAAAAGGTATAGAATTGCAAAGAAATTGGTACCTTGTTACCTTAACATAAATAAATAGGCGTCACAACGTGGACCTATAACAAGTAATGCTAAATTTATGCCATTTAACAGTAAATAGCAAGTTTGCGACGTGATCACGAGAAGCTTACAACAAATTGATAATTATAGATATAGGTTTAATACATAAACAAATTATGTAGGAACTACATATTGAACATTGCTGCCTCAATAAGTCTGGCAAAATAAAATGATTTTTCACATCATCTTAATACACTCTAATCGTGAACAAATGTTTAACTAAGATGTAAATAAATTAATAGCTTATCTGTCGCCTCTAACAGCGATCAAATCCAAGAAACTCCAAAAACCCGTACTCCACCAAACACACTCACCACCAAAAAGGAAAAAATCCACAAATACTATCAACCATCCATAAAAAAGACTCCGCTATCCACAAAAACCTGGTCAAATTGTTTACTACTGTATCAGATGTTATATTTTTTGTTGTGCGTGCCCCTGTCTCTAAGCAACCAAAACAAAAATAGACTAAAACCAACAAAATGTAGGGCAATAACACTACACCACCGCATTACATTGTGCGGCAGTCAACCTAATAGATTCACAAACCAGGTACACAATACTACGAATCACAATAGAGAATGTCGGACGAGCTAAGATAATTTCGAAATAGTCCGCTTAATTTGACAAATTAATTCTTAATTAACAGCGGCTGTCAGTTAGAGTCACTTTTGTGATACGAGGGGTACAGCCAATTTTTAACCTTCCCTTATATAACCCTCAAACTCCAAAGCCAATAGATAAGTAAGCACCTAAATTGACTTCTTTACGCGACTTGTTTATTTCAGCAAAGTATCACTATTTAATGGACCAATTCGTGTCATCCTATACAGACATTTTATATACTGCTCGTAATAAATCTGAACCGTATTTCTCATATGTATTAATTAAGTTAGCACGCACTATAGGTGTCTCGCGAGTGGGAAAGTGAATATGCAAGACAGCTAATTCCAGCCAGCGAAGTTATAAATAGAACGAAGCCAGCGGGTGCGTGAATCACCGCGGAACAAGTAGTCCCGGCTAACTAGCGACCCGTGCATGTGCGTGCCGTATAACCCAAAGTACGACGCTTGCTAATAAAGGCACCAAAAGTGCACAGAATAGTGAGGTGTTGGCCTGCAGTAATTTCCACCGCCACAAAGAGGATCCTGAGTGGAAACCCAGACTACGAAGGCATCAATCCACATGGACAGCATCACCAAAGGTTTGCTCTATAGAAGGAAGCCGTTGTCGTAACGCCACAGGGGCATCGCTCTTGTCCAGGCTCGGTGGCACTTGGGAACAACCGAATGCAAGGTTAGTTGCTAGTTAAAACTGCAATACGAAGTGAGGAAGCGATTGCAACATTTTTTGCAATTGTTTCAATGAATGATTACGTATCGAAAATAACGGGGGTTTACCCGCAGCCAACACGAAGTTACTGCGTCATCTGCTAACGCAGCGTGTCTGCTTGAATTGAACGTGCTCAGGCAGCGTTCGAATTATGGAGTGTTCCAGCATCAAGCGTATTTAAAGAATAGACAACTTCGCCTAGTGCATTTGTGGGCGGAATTTAAATACATTTCGCACGATCACTGTTTGACTTTGCGTCAAGAGTTGAACATTAACGCACTATTTAAGGTGCTTTCATCTGTAAAAACGTATTTTTAGCCAGGGAAGTAAAGACTTGTCTAGTCTGGTCTGGCATCCAATGTTGCTAGCCATTTAGCATTAACCAGGGTGCACGTGTAGTGTTCTACTACGGAATCGAGCTAGCCTTGTGGGGAAGAGCGGAATCCCCACAATGTGATTGAGGAACAGAACGACAAACCATCCGCCACATAGTATCAACATGCCCCAATCGTGCCTACCCTGGTCAGCTTGAAGATTTTGCGCTATGTACACCCGACGCAATTGAATGGCTAAGTAATTTAGACATTGAAATTTAAACAATTTGAAATGATCCTTTACTATATTTGTCATGTATATTGTATTGTAGTAGTCAGAGCCACCGCCATGCGTGTAGTAGTCAGAGACACCGCCATGAGGAAGGTTGGGAGAGCGGGGAGTCGTCCGATGAACGCCAACAAGTGTGGCCGCGCACGAAGCAAGCCTGAACTTTATGTGTTATGTTTTACTGTTAATTCATATTTGTTGTGTATGACTGTGTATTCATATTTCCTACGATTAAACCGTTCTGCATCCTACAGTATTGTATTGTGCTTTGTTTTTTTGTCGTCTTTTTTTCTGTGATATCGTATTGTATAAATTCCATACACTAAATAAATAAATAAATAGGTACTTTCATGCATGTAGCGTACAGTCTTTTTATATGAATAGGGTGTATTTTTACATGTTTTTTTATGTAATAATCCGGGTAGAAACAGCTTTCGCTTGTGGATACTTAAAGTATTGTTGATAGCTTTACTGTGTGCTTGGACGTCGGTTATTTTTGGTGTTTTATGTACATGTATTCTCTTGTATTGGTGTTTTTCTTACAGATTATATATATTTTTATGCAAACTGTTGGGTTTTTATTGCTGGCAGTGTTTGCATGCATACTTTCAGCATTCCAGGTGACAACAAGCAACCCCAAAACAATACTAGCTTCCCTTAGCCGCACTGACGATTTTAATAAAGTTTTATGTCTCTACGACAGTTTAAGCTAGCGAACCCAGGGAAATATAAATTAATAGTACAGTAGAGTATAGGGCTGAATAGAAGTACCGTTATAACTACCAAGCGCAGCATTCATAACTCGCCAAGCAAACGCAGTTGTAGTCCTGACCATAAGCGAAACTGCTATTCCATGATAACATAATTCATAATTATCCTTTTTACCTTTGTATTATAGTAATTAAGTGCGTTTAGGGCAACTCAAGTGAGGCAGATGTTGCCCCAATTATAGAATAATGTCAAGATATCCGCAATAAATCTCCAAATAGCCACAACAATAGTGAAATCTTCTAATTCGAAATTTTGGTCGACACATACTTTAGAAATTACAACTGTCAAATTGACAATTCACAATTTTATTATAGATATTAACAATACAAGTTTGATTATGACCATCTTAACCAAACGACTTTCGTTAAGTGCCATAAGCAAACGTGTAGTATTGTTCAATGTTTAACCTTCATCAATAAATTTTGATTCAATGTATTCTTTGTATTGTAAAAACGAGTGCGGTAATATCTATTACCGTTAGTGCGGTAATATCTATAACCGCACTGAGTGCGGTAATGAAGCTCTTAACGATAGTACTATTAATTTGGTAAATAGTCTATAACCACACAAATAAAGATGAAATATTTTAATAGAGTATTGCTTCATTTACGATCTTTCGTTAAAATACGACTTTCATCACTAGGCAACAAATTCATTTACATGTTAATCTCATCAAAAATCTAATTGATTCCTGATCTAATTGATTTAAAATTGAGTTGCAATTACTATTTAAGAATGAACTCCTTCAAAGACCATAATTTGTTAAAATAATAAACTGAATTGTTAGAAAAAAATGTGTGTTACTACCAGCTTCAAAACGAATTTTTAATATCGTACGAAAATCCTTCTGTGTTGAAATTGCCAAATGATTCTATAAATTTTATCTGACAAAATCAATTATTTCGAGATAAATTATGAAAAAGCGGATAGAATCGAGAATTGATCGAGATGGGGCCTGCAAACATTGCCCAGGCGCAGACTTCGCCTCCACTTGGGCCAAAGAAAATTTTTAATAAATGTCCTTTAGTACGGCCATATATTTGGCTAATTTAGTACAAACAGCCGAAATTTAAAGCAGCCAGATGCGTTTTATACACGACGTCGCCAGAATAACATGTTTTCCGCGGTGCCGATTTTGCGGGAAACGCGAAATATAGGAGTTTCAGTTCATCACTCATTCTTTTAGCGCGGTTTGATGCACAATCCATCATTTAGCGATGATATTTCAACGGCCGATGTACAATTCAATGCGCTCGACCCTTCTGGCTTTGGTTTCTTCCCGGGTTTGTATACCATTTCACAATTCTTTCCGATCTGATCCATTTCAGACAGATAGATATCCCCGGATTCATTTCAAGAATTGCATTATCTCTGATTTCAAGCGGACGTCGTTCTTGCTAATGGACTGCTTTTTCTTGCGAATGATGGGGCTTCGCTTTCGTGGCGTTTTAGTATTTTGCCAAAGTAGTGACTTGCAGCCTGCTGAAATTCGTGGGGACGCGAAAGCGGCTCGCTTTTATACGGCCCAAACGGCCCCAAGGCCGTGTTTACGCAGCCGAGCAATATGCCTGCAAAGCTTCTCGGCGAAGTGTCAAACAACCAAACAATTGTCTCGTTTTATTGGTGATAAAACGCGTGCGGCGTCGTGTCATCATAAATGCTAGTGGTACGTAAGTACTTCGCTATTTATTGCTAGGAATTTACCACAAAGCCAGAAACAGATCGCATTTTCCTGTTAGACGTGATTTATTTAAAACATCAAGCTCCAGGTCAGGGCCGTCGCTAGACTTTTGGCCGCCCGGTGCAGGTTTTTAATTTGTAGCCCTTATGTCTGTAACTATTAAAAAAATGGCAAAATTTAAAAAAATGTTTATTAACAAATATAACACGGTTAAATACAGGGTGTAAAAAAAGTCTGGAATATAGAAAAATATTTTAAAAACTACCGGAAATAAATTTTTCAAAATTTCCAGACTTATATAGGTAAAAACGGCGCATCTAGAAAGGACAAAACCGTTTCTGTAACTGTACAGGGTGAGTCAGAAAAAATACCAACTTTTGTATTTCAAATTGAACACCCTATATATTACCGAGGAATCAAATAGTCCTTCAAAATACAAATTCAACGATATATGGTTTGACGGATTTGTCTGTCAAAATGACAGATGTGGGATGACAAAGAATAAGGTTTACAACAAGAGACCGGTTAATATTGAAGCTTTAAAGAATCATATTAGAAATGAGATACGTCAAATTCGATGGGATACTGTCTTTAAATTCTCGTAAGACGTTGTCAAAAGTATCCCATCAAATTTGACGTATCTCATTTCTAATATGATCCTTTAAAGGTTTAAAGCTTCAATATTAACCGGTCTATTGTTGTAAACCTTATTCTTTAAGTCACCCCACATCTGTCATTTTGACAGATAAATCCGTCAAACCTTATATCGTTGAATTTGTCTTTTGAAGGACTATTGGATTCCTCGGTAATATACAGGGTGTCCAATTTGAAATACAAAAGTTGGTATTTTTTCTGACTCACTCTGTACAGTTACAGAAACGGTTTTGTCCTTTCTAGATGCGCCGTTTTTACCTATATAAGTCTGGCAATTTTGAAAAATTCATCTCCGGTAATTTTTGAAATATTTTCTATATTCCAGACTTTTTTTACACCCTGTATACATATACTATATACTACATAGTAACACATACATAATACATAGATAAAAATTAAACTCTAAAAAATCTGACTCAGACACAAATACATAGTTACATAAAAAAACTAAATATATCTTGGGGCCTTTTTTCAGAAAACAGACATTATTTTATCATAATTTAAATTCTTGGCACATTCATGTTCGATCTTAAATAATTTTCGATTATTTTTAATTTCGAGAAACTTCTTTCCCCAGAAGCAACTGAGATGGGTATAGTGAGTGAGATTCTAAGAAATATTACTAAATTAGGGAAAGTGTTTTCTAAATTATTTTCTATTATGTACTTAAGAGTATTTAAAGGATTATTAGTTTCATGTTCGTTTAACCCAATCAAAGTTATAAAATGGGAGCAGCTCATCTTTAAGTTCCAAGCCGTTTATGTAACTGTTTAAACTACTAGTATCGGAGTATGCAAATCCATGCAGTGTTTGACTAATTCATTTTTATTGAAAGTGGATAGCAATGAAATATTGTAAAGAAAAGAAAAATAATCTGCATGGACCCTTAAAAGTTCGAATCTTTCTTTTATAGTATATTATGATACTAGTGTATAAGTAGGCCTTTAAAGCATGTGCGACGAGTTTAAAAGCACAACGCGCCAGCGGCCTCCAATGGCAACGTGTTAAAAAAGACGTAATTCGAGCGCTAATATTACGTCACTTTTGACTTTAGAAACTGTGCAAAAAGTTGTCATTTTGACACGACCGTAGAAAAAATATTATTGTGTCCAACACACCAAAAAATATATCAACCTTGAACTTTTATTCAGGGTTGTGTATCGGTTCATCTTTACCTTGATATAAAAATTGCCTCTTTTTTTTCTCGGTCTAGCTTTAGATTCGGACGAGAATTTCGCTTCGATTTTCAATTCACCCGTTAGTTATGTAATACGACCTTTTGCCTAGCCCTACACCTACTGAATTATTACGATGCAATTATCTGGTTTGCTAGCTTATCTAGTCGGTGAGCTATGAGGCTCTATTCACATCGTCAGTGCGGCTAAGCGTTAACTAATACTGTTGACGTCAGCCCGTTGACACCTGAAATGTTATACTTACAAATGCAAACACCAATAGTAGTAAAAACCCAACAGTCTACAGGAATATATATAATCGGTAAGCAAACATAGACACACAAATAAATATACACAAATACAAGTACATAAAACAGTTGTGCACTGCACATGAGAAAATGCCTTAACTGGATACTAAACGTTCAGTAGCGCATGCAAAGTCAAAGCTTACGAGAGCAATGTATAAAATAATTCCGCACACACGAATAGCTTGAACGCGAAGTTGTCGATTCTTTAGGACGCGTCGCTATTTGCAGCCACTGGACGCCAAATCAGCAAATGACGTAATGCCTGCCGGTACTTCCCCGTTACCTGGCAGCGAGCTCCTTGCTCATAGTTGACCAATGGTTCGTTAAAACAATTATCAACAATATTCTAATTGTTTTCTGACCTCGTAGCGCCGTTTCCACCAGGGCTAATCTTGTTTCCCTTTGTTCAACAAGTAGCCCGTGGACCGCTGGGGTGCTGTGATCGAAATTTTTCTTCAAGCGCCGTCGATTTGGACACCGCTGACGCTTCCAATGTGTTGTTTGTTGTTTTACTTCTATAGCTTGCATCTCGCCTAGAGCTGCCAGTACTTCGTGGTGGACACAATAAGACTTCACTTGGCCAATTTGGCAGCGAATCAATTGATCCGCGCTATTCACCTACTAGGGTCCGAATAGGTCGATCCGCGCGGTTCACCAACTTTAGCGCGAATGAGTTCACTTGCTGCTTCCAGAGTTTGCACATTGCACTCGGAAACTTATAGTCTGCGGTCACTTACATCGATTCGTACTTATACTGCGTTGTTACGTAAATAAAACATAAGAACACATACTGTCAGGCTTTGTTACTAATTGGGTATATAATCAAAAGGTATAGAATAGGTAAATACAGGTGGCACGAATTGGCCCGTTTCAGTTCTCCAGCATCAACCAATAATTGTTTAAAAAAGGCATCTGTTTGACAGCTTTGAAAATTATTTTTAAGTGATTAAAGGCATTTGGCAGATTCAGTAATATTAATGTTCTTACGTTGGAGCAATCATATCATATAATAAAAAAATATTATAATATTTTGTTAAGAAAAATAGCCGTCCCCCAAAAACGGCCGCCCGGTGCGGCCGCACGCTCGCACCTGCTGTAACGACGGCCCTGCTCCAGATATACATAATTCATTCGAATATAGCTTTTCTTGTAAACACGGTTTAAAAATATTTAACATAGTGACGTCACGACATGCACAATCTAATCAACTGATTTATTATATTTGTTTGATTCACGCAGATGCGTGCATCAAAACCTTTTTGATTATAATTAATCATGTAATTCAAGTCATAACTGTTCTATCTCATTCAAAGGTCGTGGTAAAGTCAAATTTGCATCTTGCCGTATTTGTTTGCCTCTGTTAATATTGGAAAGGAATTTGTAAGCTTCCCTTAATGGCTTTTAAGCGGATGGATACATTTTCTTATAGAACTTAAGCCGACTTAGCATATTTGGGAATCATGTGTTTATGGATTTCGTTCAATTGCCTCATTGAGAGAGCTTAGCATTAAGATTCTTAGAATAAGTATTTATTCCTACGTGCGACGCTCCGATTGGCTACGCAGGATCGCCTCAGCCAATAGTGTTTGAGCTTTCCCCTCCTTGATGAATTTGCGAGTTCGGCTCGTTGTAAATTCAGCGTTAGTTAGATTCAGAATTTCGAGTAAGCAAGTTCAGCTATGCTTTGTGCTGGGTTGCGGTAGTTCTAACTCCCTGGTAAAGACGTTACCAGGTTGTTTTGTGTGACGGTTACGCGCAATTCCCTATTTTCGCGTGGCCAATCCAAGCGTATCACAACAGTTGAAGCTATTGTAAAAAACCATCGGTCCATCAGTGACGTTTGTAATCGTTGTTACTCAATATACTCGTGTTTGTTAAGTCTTGTTTCACTCCAACAAATAACTGAACCCAAGTCAGGGTTATTAAGTGGCAGTTCCCGGCAATCCCATTGAACCGGAATTCGCAGCGGATTAATTGGGGGCCCCATTCGTGGAAGCCTCTTATCAAGTTAATCATACAAAAAACAATATTGGATAGAAATAGATGCAGCTACATCTTGTGAAAACTAATTCCGGTAAAAGACACTTGGTTTATTAGCTTCTGTGTAATCTGTGCTTCAAAACAAGATTAATCAAGGTTGCCCTAGAAAGAAAATCACATGTCGTTGCTTGTATTTAGAACATTTGAACTACTACTTAATGTTGCATCTACTGTGTCCCAGTAAACTCATCACAATACATTTTTGAACCTTCCGGATTCTTAAAATTGATGACTTTGAAAAGAGGAGCATTCATTTAAATGCAGTAAATGTTAAAGCCGCTTACTATATCGGAATCAGAGTGAACTGTGCGTTATTATAACGCACAGTCTTAACGCACAGGTGGATGACATTGGGAACTTTCTGACTTACTTAATTGTGTGCAAGTTACCGCTTTCTTAGAGGGTCGTAGGAAATAGTACATTACGGAACTAGTTCAGTAAAACCACTTTTCCAACGTGGCTGTATACTATTTTTGGCATCTCATATAGAAATGTGAAATATTATTTTTTTATATAAAAGTGACATTTAATGTCACAATATTACCAAGCTGATCAGAACTCGTTGTTATGTACTGAAGCATATAAGCAGATCCAATTGAGAGTCATCAAGCCGTGTTTTGAATGTTAAATAATTGTATTTTGTATACCGACTAAAACTAAATAAATTCCATGTCCAAAGCCGCTGCTATGCTGTAACGGTCGCTATGTTGTAAAGTACCACTTTACTAAACGACTTTGAATGTAGAAATATAGTCCATCCCCATATGAAATGTGAAAATAGTTATTTGTACAACTAGCTACAAAAACAATACTTCTTTTATGATTTTGAAGCAGTACGGCTGAGTGGTGTTGCATGTCTCACGGCACTTGTAAAAGTTAAGCTCCAGTCTGCTTGGTCAGTATTTGGATGGGTGAACATCTGGAGAGCGGGCGTAGTGTTCTTACTTAGACAGGCTCCACTACCTCAAATACCTCCGCCTAATTTAATAATGCACATACCCTCGGCGGTTCTGTGCGCTTGGCACCCCGACACTCTGTAAACGGTATAAAGAGTAACAGATTATGTATGTATTTATGAAGTCTCATACATGACGGCGAAGCTAGAGTGTACCAATCAATCCCGTAAAAAAATGCTTTCATAAGTGTTGTATACGTAACTTTTTTTCATAGTGGTATCTTGTAACTCAAAATGTGGTCAAAATCGACTTCAGAATTTACAGCTGTCAAATTGACAATTTACAATTTCAATAAAATAATAAAAAAGAAGTGCTACTTTCTTTATAATTGTCATTAAAATCAATATGCAAAAAACTGAAAACTAATAGTGCAATTGGTAGAGCGTTAGGCTTGCATTAAGCAAGTTCGGTGTGCGGAATTTTTCCGCAGCATTGACGATCGGTATTGGGTTCGGTAAGACCATTCACAGTTGTGCAGCAGATTAACTGTGCTCTACTTAGAACAACATACCTAAGAGATAGAGTAACAAGGTCAACACATCATCAAGACACGCACCTAACCAGAGCTGGGCAGTAATTAATTACTTTGTAGTTAAATTACTAATTAAATTCCTTTTTGTTTATTTGCCTTGGAATTGAATTACTTTTCAAAATGCGATCATTGTAATTGGGAATTGCCATGTTTGTTAAAAAGTACTTTACAATTACTTTTTGAAGGTAATTAATTACTACATTCCATTACTTAATTACTACATTCCATTACTTAATTACTTTTGTGTAATGAAATTGGTAATTCAATTACTAAATACTGACCTTGATTAGATGCTAAATTTCCAGAACGCAAAAATACAACGTCTTAGTAAGTTATATATTAAGTAAATCGGAATAGGGTATTCCTGCACCAATATCATCCTAATTTATTATTTCCTCTGACCAGCCGAATAACAGCAACTTCTGTGCAACTTTTGCATGTTGTACGAAGCGTGCACGAGCAAAGAGTGCATTGGTGCTTATTTGTAGACGTAATATGTAGGTTGTAATAGCGAAGCTAATATTTATTGTGGAAGACGCTAAAACTATATTTGCGGTAAGTACATTACAGATTACAATACCTACGGTAAAAATATAATTTAAAATAGCTTCATTAGACGATATTGGTTCATAATAATTATTTATTCATTTCAATTTGTTTGTTTTAAACGATGTACTAGCATAGAGCTATACTGCCGTGCAAGTGTAACAGGAGTTAAGTTCAGAAAATTACGTTTTTGAGTAAGGAATTGAACTAAATGGCCAAAATCCGATAACATTTAAACAGCGTAAAACACATAAATAAAATGTAGCTAATTGCAAAATTCCATGCCTGGTTGACTTAAAAATGCAGTATGGGGTACGGTTAGGGGTTGTCATCTGGTCAAACGGACGCTAGACATTGAATCTGTTTCTAAAAAACCTGAATTATGTACATCACAACTAACAATTTACATTGGAAGTAAAGGAATATGGCAGTGTTCCGTTTCTAAACGTTCTGGTAAAACGTAAACCAGATGGTAGTTTAGAACATGCAGTCTATAAATAGAAAGAAAACACACAGATATTTAAATGCTAACCCACACTTCTTCTTCCTCTTATTATAAGGCAGTGGCCTGTTTTAACTACAAAGTGGTTTTATGAGCCCTCTTTGCCCTTAGGCCGGATAGGTGGCTAGCCTTGCCAAGGAAGATGGCTTTAAGTTTAGGCAAAAGGTGGACTCCTGTGATGCATGATTTAAAGCATTACAACCACTGTGCATCAGAGGGCAACGCCTCACGGTTTCAAACTGTGCTGCACTTGAACGACCAATCAGTGTTACGTCGCTCCGAGTCGCTGACACAGAGGACTATAAATAGCTCCACAACAACCTTCAGTTCCCGTCGAACTATGTAGTTAGTGGTTAGCATGTCTACTTCGCATTCGGGAGGCATGTATTCGATTCCCGCGACTGTCTGCTCTGATTCAGGTTTTTAGGTGGTTCTTCTGAGTCAACAGAGCACTTTTTCTGAGGCAAATGCTGGGGCAGTATTTCTCCACCTATCCTGGTCTTTCTTCCATTCTCCACCCCTCCTTTCTCTCACCCATCGTATAACTCCCGTTCTTGGCTGAAGAGGGACGCAAGGTCCCTATAGCAGCCCGCCCCCCAGTTGGGGGAATTGAAATTACCTTGAACCTTTACCTTTTACCTTCAGTTCATAGTGCGTGTTATTATTTTTGAGAAAAAACATTTTTCATAACATTACTTTTTCAGAAACAATACTCATTTGCAATTTTTTGGCCTAAGAAGAGTTCTTACATTTCATGATCCTAGCTCAAATTCCATATATATTTGACCACGTCAGCTCCTGTTGACACATCCTGACATTCGATGCATATTCAAAGGTATCGTAACAGTATGCTTTTTCGAGGGAGAAATTCTTGGCCGATAGCTTAACCCTCTACTCGGAAAGCCACTTCTCCAGTTTTCGTTTTTCATTTATCCTGCTTTCCAGAGAAATTGGTTGTCATCTTCCACAGGGTTGTTCAGGTTGCCAGGATTGACCACGTGTAGGTAAGAGTCGGAATAGGGTTGGAAATGCTATGTAATAATAATAATAATAAACTTTATTTAGCAATTTGCTACATAATATCAAATTACATTATTGCACAACTATTATAGGTAGTCACAATATTGTACAAAGAAAAAAAAATAAAAATTCTGGCTAACAGCTAATACTAGTAACCTATCTTATGCCTAAATAATAACACAAACTTGTACTTTAAAACTATTACCTATATAAGAACTGTATAGAGAACTGGAAACTGGAACTGTCTTTGGTACATCTTAACTAGTTGTTTCTTAAATAATCTACTATTTAGATTGCAAATACTATTTGGTAATGTGTTATACCTGATTAAAGTTTTGAAAAATAATGAATTTTGTGAGTCTTTCCTGTTTGTCTGATCTAATATAAATTTATCCTTATTTCTAGTATTGTGTGCATGAATTTGGTTGAAGGTTCGTAACACCTTACTAAAATATTCGGGCACTTCCCCTGTTTTAATCTTATGTATAAATGCCAACGCCCAAATTTCACACATCTCTTCTACTGCACACCATTTTAATGTTTGCAACATATCATCAATTTTTGCATACGTATTCCTTTTTAATATGATTCTCATTGCCTTATTTTGCAACAGCTGTAATCTGCTCATATCTCCCCTTCTTGCCAAATATAAAATTGTGGCACCAAATTGAAAATGAGGTAGAATAATGGAATTATAAATATTCAGTCTCGCATTTTTACTTAAGTAACCACTGCATCTATGTAGCACTCCTAATTTCTTATTAATTTTTTTACAGATGTAATCTATATGTTCCGAAAAGTTTAACTTCCTATCAACTATAAATCCCAAGTATTTACGTGATTTTACAAGCTCCAGTTGTGTACCATCTATACTTACATTAAAGCCCTCAAGTTTCCAGTCGTTAACTATTCTCTCCTTACCAATTAACATTGCTTTTGTTTTATTTACATTTACCTTTAATTTATTTAGTTCGAACCAAACTTGTAATCTACTTAGTTCATTTTGTAACCTCTTTAGCATCTCTAACCTAATATCCCCACATATATATTGCTATGGTATATAGAGGCCATGTATTACATTAAATACAGTTATTTATTTACATGAATCAAAAATGAAAAGTTTAATACAGTAATTATACTGAAACGATAAGATGTGGAAAATTATGATAATGATTGCTTATTTAATTGAATAATAATTGAAATTCAAAGATTCAAAGTACATTTTAAAAGAAAGTTATTTCAAAATAAGTACGACTTGATGATGGTAACAAAAATTAACAATAAATACAAAGTTGAATGTTGCATATGACAGAATAAAATTCTATTTGTAATAATTTATAAAGTGAGCACCATTCAAATTGATTTATAACATGTAGCAGGCAGGAATAATGGTAGTCCAGGATAGCAATAAAAAATTGGGATAATTATTAGAATAACAACTTAAAAACAACTACGAAAAATTTTATAAAAAATGGATATAAAATTTTTGTAATTGTGTAAATACATAATAAAACCCATTAAAATAACGAAGAATTTTAATAAAACGTAAAGGGGTATGTTGGTTGCATATTACAAATGAAATAAATAGTCCAAGGCAAGATTTTTGGAATATCAAATACAATTAATTAAAACTGGGATTGAAGAAAGCAGAATCAATTTGGTGTGTAACAGAGATCTAGTACATTGCAGTGAAGGTGCCATTGTGTGAGCTGAGAGGGGCGCTGGTCTGGGACCGTACGGGAGTTTTGGTCTGTTGCGGATTGTGTGAACTTCACACGGGATCACTGGTGGAGGCTACAATTTGTCAATTAGATATGGATACATTGTTAGATGGTGGAGATACAATAAATACTTAGGCGTGCTGGAGAGGCTGTGAATGGTAGGAGGTTGGAGCCGTCTATGGGGCTGCAAAAGGTATCGCATTTTTGTTGGAGTTTGGAAGTGTCAGTGCAAAGTAAGTGGTAAAGTTGAAGGTATCTGAATAAAAAAGGTGATTAATTAATATTAAGAAAGACACATTATAAAAATAAAGTACTTACCCAGATTACAGGGATGATGCTGTCAGTTTGACATTTAATTTAAAATTTAATGACAGAAGTATTTTAAATATTATATGCAAATTTGAATCTAAATATCATACAGTCAAAACTATTGTAAAGGATTTTATTTATGTCATATTGATTGGGGGATTTCATTGAGCACTGCTTGGAAATAATAGTTGACAGCAAGTGACATTCAGAAATTGCAGCAACAAACAACTAACCACACCCTGATCAAAAAGAGTACTCATGTAAATTTGAAATAAATTCAATTTAAAGTTAAAAGTTCCAATACTTGAAAAATAAGCATACATACGTATCCACTACATATAAAATTGGTCGCTCAAAACGTGGGGCAAAAGTGTGATTATTAGTCAGTTTGTTAGAACATAATTAAGTAAGTAATTGCGACATAAGTGTCAGGATAGGTAAAATAAAATAAATCACGTTTTGGAAAGTAAAAATTAGGTAATTGAGATCAAATAAAGGAACAGTCAATAAGAATAAGTAAAGTTTTCTGATAAAGATTCATTGTTGAACAAAAATACAAGGTTTTGCAAGTTGAAATAAGGTTTAATAAAAAGTAAATACGTTTTGAGTACAAGTTAAAAATTTTAAACTAAAATATGGCAGACAAAAGGGTTACAAGAAAAAGTAAGAAGACTGAAGAGGAAAAAGACGAAGGACAAGAAGAAATGGAAGCAGTGACAAGTGGTGCTGAAGTAGAAATGGAGGAAATACAGCACGAGTTAGGTGTACAAGGAGATCAGGTGAGAATTCAGGAAGAATCAACAGGAAAACAAGGTGAAATGAAACAATTTATGGAAATGATGCAAACAATGATGTTAGATTTAAAGAAAGATTTACAATCACATAGGAAGGATGCAGAGAAAAATGCAGCAGAGTCAAAGAAAGATGCAGCAGAGTTGAGGAAGGAGTTACAAGCAACTGAGAAGAAAGCAGAGGGAAAACAGATTGCAACAGTCAATTGAGGAAAGGGAAGGTAGGTTGCAAGCAGCAATTGAAAGAACTGCAGAGGAAAGTAAGAAAACTACTGATGAGTTGAAAAAGGAGTTGCAACAGTCAATTGCGGAAAAGGCAGAGTAAAGTAAGAAAGATGCAGAGGAAAGGGAAGGTAGGTTACGAGACGCAATTCAGAGCACTGCAAACAAGGTACAAGAACAAAAAGACCAAGCAAATAAGATGGAAGTGACGATGAAGGAATTAAGAGAAGAATTTAACAAAGTACAACTCCAGAATAAGCAAGAATTGCAAACACAAATAAATAAAATTACTGAAATTTTTGAAAGTTCTAAAGAAGAATTTAAGGATGAGGTGAGAAGAGAATGGAAGAATGAAAGTAAACAGTTAGAGGAAAATTTAACACATATTATGGCAGAGAAATTAGTAAAGAATAAGGATGAGTTGGAAGGAAAGATTGAGGACATATAAAGACAGAATGAGGAGGTTAATAGTAAAATAGAACAAATTGATGATAAAGTAAATCAAAACAGAAATGAATTGAAAGAAGAAATTGACCATCGTGTAACCAGAGTTAATCTATTAACTGAAAACAATTTAATAAAAATTAAGGAAGTGGAAAATAAAGTAGATAGAATTCAAGATGGCACAGAAATATTAAATGGGAGTTCAAGAGGAAATTATATGGGGGTACAAGCAGACATGTTACCCATTTACGAAGGAAGAATAGGGGAACAGCTTATGTCATATATTATGAAGTTGGATGATGTTATGAAGACTATACCAAATTAAACTAAAAGATTACAAATAATCAACATGACGTTAAAAAGTTATGCAGATGTATGGCATAGCATTATAAAATCAAAATATAAGAATTATGAAGAATTTAAAAAGTTATTCATTGAACAATATTGGAGTAACGCTCATCAAGCCAGAGTAAGAACTGAATTAAGTACTGCTCGTTACTTTGAAAGAGGAGGAACAAGAGAAATGTATGTAATCCAGAAATATAACAGAGCACAGCACCTGACTCCGAAATTGACCGAGGAAGAAATAATACAACATTTATCCCGACATCTAGAAGATGAAATAACCAGAGCTGTTGCAGTTCAAAATATAAAATCAATGAAGGAGATTGTAAGAAATTACGACATGGCCATAGGAAATATTAATAACAGGAATTACAACAGACAAGAAGTTCCTAATTTTACAAATTATAGTAAAAGAAAATTTGAGGATATCACACAAAATAAATTTAATTTTGGCAGAAATAATGTAAATAATAGTTTTAGACCAGAAGAAAGAAATGTTAATCAGAATTATGACAATAATCTAAATAGATGGAGGAATAATCGGTATAATTATGATAATCAAGGAAAATATCAATATCGAACCAAATATAATAATCAGGACAGAAAAAAATATCATACAGTCAAAACTATTGTAAAAGATTTTATTTATGTCATATTGATTGGGGGATTGCATTGAGCACTGCTTGGAAATAATAGTTGACAGCAAGTGACATTCAGAAATTACAGCAACAGACAACTAACTAGATTTAGGAGAACCACACCCTGATCAAAAAGAGTACTCATGTAAATTTGAAATAAATTCAATTTAAAGTTATAATAAAGTTAAAAGTTTCAATACTTGAAAAATAAGCATACACACGTATCCACTACAATATATAACCATATCATCGGCGAATAAATGAAATTTGCAGTATTTTAATACTGTCTCAACATCATTTATATACAGCCTGTTTTAAACGAAGTGTGCACTATTGCTAACTTCTTTATTATTGGACGTACGATATCGGTTAAATTAGCAAACTAGTAGCATTTTTTCTGTTGATTAGAATGGCGAAAACAGAATAACAATTGAACATCGCCTTCTCAAGAAATTTGAAAAAGTTTACTTTTGGTAAATAGAACACCCTGTATATTTTTATATAAAACGATTAAAAATCGCGATCTAAACATAAAAGTTCATATAAGGTGCGGGCCTAAAACTAACAATAACCGAGTTATTACAACTTCTTACTTTTAGACGAGGTGGCTGTGTATTTCTGACATATGTACATAAAATTGTTTTTTTAGTAATAGGTTTTTTCTTTTAGTAAGTTGTTTTTTAATTGTCTAATAAATGATGTTATTTAGATTTATTTACAATGTTTATTTAAACATAAATTTTATTTTATGGATACACAGCCACCTCGTCTAAAAGTAAATAATTGGAATAACTCGGTCATTTTCAGTTTTAGGCCCGCACCTTATATGAACTTTTATGTTTAGATCACGAATTTCAATCGTTTTATATAAAAATATACAGGGTGTTCCATTTAACAAAAGTAAACTTTTCCAAATTTCTCGAGAAGGCGATGTTCAATTGTTTTTCTGTTTTCGCCATTCTAATCAACAGAAAAAATGTCACTAGTTTGCTAGTTTAACCGATATCGTACGTCCAATAATAAAGAAGTTAGCAATAGTGCACACTTCGTTTAAAACAGGCTGTATATCAGAAACAGTATTGGTCCCAGAATACTACCTTGTGGCACACCTACATCTATATTTAATGCATCTGATACCACATCACCACACTTTACAACTTGCGTTCTTGCTGTTAAATAACTTTCGAACCATTTTAGCACCTTCCCTTCTATGCCAATACTTTTTAATTTATTTATCTTCTTTTATCTATATGATGCTATCTGGAAACAGCATCGTGTACCCATGCAGTATTTCATTTGAACCCTAAAGCAAATTATATTATTTACTTCTAAAGTATCTTTCTACGCAAAAAATCTCTTAATCTCCCAAAACGTGTTTTTTCCATATTTTATTTTAATTTTAACTTAAAATGCAATCTGAATTGCAAAGTAATCGTATAGAATTCCTACGAAGAATTTTTCGTATTAAAATTGCATAGTTGTTTTGGTTTCTCCCGTGGTAATAATTAAGTGTTGTGGTGGAGGGAACCTTTGAAACTGTCAATTGGTCTAATTTTTAAGCACACATCTTGGTAACTGTTCTCTGAAAAACGATGTCTCCTGTGGTGTATTTTTCCATCAAAGTTTAGATTGTCTAAATTGTTAGAGGGATGCTGGAGAACATAAATTTTTCAACGAATCGCTGCTGAAGCTTTTGATATTCTAGTTTCAGTAGAAATGGTTTTAGGTAATTATCATCGTTTTTGTCATTGTAAACCTTATGTGTTAGTAAATTTTAATAAGTTTGTTAGTATAGAACTCAGTTCGATACTTCAGTACTGCGATATCGCCCTTTAAAAAAACAAATAGGCTTAGTTTATTGCTACATGTTTTCACTATAGAAAAACATACGCGTACAACTTTAAAATTTACTATTTGCTGTATTAAAAATTCATAAATTAGATAAGAGTTTTCATCTATATATAATTACTTAGGAAAAATCAAAAGGCATATAAATTAATTTCGTAATTATATAAAATTACTTATCCTGGGAACAAAATGGAGCAAAATGTATTATTTAAAAAAATAATTTGCTATACTTTAGACCCTAACAGTCTTGTCATCATTTGAAAAATAAATAATCCTTGATTTAATAATAGAGTTGGCATTTTTTGCGTATTCTAAACTTATTAAGCTTGAAATTGCAGACATTTCAGCTGACCATTTTTATTATGGTTATATATATATTCATATAATAATTAATAAACACTTTGTGTTTCAGAATACCCTAGATAATTTTCCAAATTTTTTAGAGAACAATTCTTGGCTATTGTAAGAAGTCAAGCAAACATTTTTAAACAAGTAATCATTGCTGAACTATTTCATCAATAAAATTAGAATAAATGAAAAAGTTCGTTAAGTTGCACAATCATAGCTATGGAAGTTTTCATTTATTGCGTTGCTGTGTACTCAAAAATACATATTCAATATTTTTCATAACAGTGCGTGTATTTATATTCATAGGGAATTTATATTAAGTCGTGTAGTTGTATTTCAATAAATACCTTTAAAAATCGATAAAGCACCGAAGGCGGAATATTAAACTCTACAGATTTCTCAATTGCTTGTCTTGCAACAGAATTACAAATTTGAATTACTCTAGGCAACGTTAGAGTTGGCTGTACTTTTACTACACGTGTACCTTTTCTGATCTCTCCTTATTTCTATTGGCGCTGCAACATGTTTTCTATATTTTACCACAGCAACGTATAGATACGTCTCTTAATGATTGACTTTTATTCTTGTTCGTGATTTTCCCGACATTTCCATTTATGTCCTACGTCGTTGCCTGCTTTTTAGCTTCGTGGATACTTTTTGAACTGTTCCTTGCTATTACTTTGCTGTTGTTTTTCTATATACTCAAGGCGGTCTATATTGTTCCAGGCCATGACACTGGCTGTGTTGCCAGATTGTGTGCTAGGCCACTGCAAGACACACTAAGTTTTGTTTGTTTGAAATATATTTGACATTAAAAACCATTTTGACAAGACAGGTCATATAAGTTCCAAAAATGCTTTTGAAGTTTTACGTACCAGGCTGCAAGTCAACTTACGCTTCATCAGTTACTTCATATGTTAGTGTGTTCAAGTTTCCATCTAATGGAACCGTGGCACAAAAATAGAAAGACATTTTGCATTTAGAGAACTGGCAGATTGGAAAGGCTTATGTTGTGTGTGAAAAGCACTTTAAAAGTGCAGATATAAAAGGTAATAAGATGATGCGACTTGTTCCGACTGTAATATCACTAGCTTCCAGGCAAGTTAATTTGAAGAAATTACTGTTTTAGATGAAGTCAAAATTAATAACGATTTACTTGCAATGGAGAATTAGGTACCTACCCATTAGGAATTGTTTTTAAATCGAATATTACGGTGAAGTGACGCACTGTGATGTAAATAGCAGTGATTTTATGTTTTTTTTTTCAACTGGAATGCATCACAATGACAGGGATAGTGCACTGACAGATTGTTTATTTAGTGACCAAAACTAGTAATTTTTTGTTAAAGGTTGGTGAAGCCATGTTGCCAGATTGTGGTAGGCCATTCCAAAGGTCACTTTACAGTCCCAGTGTCATGGCTTGGAACAATATAGACTGCCTTGATATAATTCGACATCTGGTGTTTTTCATCATCTCGCTTTGAGCCATCTCTTTCTTTATTAGTGTTTTCCGATTATTCTCAGTACTTCTTGTAATTAATGCATTAAAATATTTATTAATACCAGAATAATTATAACTTTTTTAGTGTTCATCCTTTCATATTATTGATACAGCTTTACTACCTTGATTAGGATGACGTCATGATGCTAAGAGTTTATTTATTTATTTATTTATTTGGATTGTTTAAGCTGGTGCCAACAGTGCCTACGCACTAAAATTAGGCCACAACGTACATTAACGATACACATATTGCCTAATATAAAATGGCGAAACCGCTATAAATTAAATTCAACTGCTAGTACTAGTACAGCAAACCGTTACTACACACCACACAAACTAAACTTGAATATTTTCATTAAAACAGAAATCATAACAAAGTGATAGTAATAATAATTAATAATAATGGGAAACATAACACAACTATAAAGAAATAAATCCATATACCTAACTTAACAAGAAACTGGAAGCGGTCCAAGCAGTGCACAAAAGCAGTCAGTTTTGAATGCTTTAATGTTTCTATTAAAAATATCGATTTCATCGATAAGTTTGTTAGCTAAATCACAGGTTGTGTATAAAGGTGAGTACCGTAGTATATTCGTTCTCGGTTTATCTAAGTAGAAATAAGCCCGAAAACGAGCTGTATGTCTTGGTACAAAAAAATTTAGTTGCATCAAAATTGAAGGGCAACAATCAATTCTGTAATGAATTACACGGTATAAGAAAATAAGGCGGGAAATATTCCGACGTATTTCTAACGTATGAAATTTAAATGTATTTAATAACTGCATGTAAGAAGGTTCCATTAAAGGATATATTCCAGTGGCTTTATAATGTAGAAATCTCATAAAACGTTTTTGAACTTTTTCTATTTGCTCCTTATAAATACTGTATGCTGGAGACCATACAACAGCAGAGAACTCTAGCCTCGATCGAACATAGGCATTATAAAGTTTAATTAATGTAGAAGTATTTTTGAAATTTAAACTATTTCGTATTAGAAAACCTAACATTTTCAGAGCACTATTTACAGATATGGTGATATGTTTAGAAAATGTTAGTGAACTGTCAAACGTAACACCTAGATCTAAGACATCATTTTTGACTGAAAGCAAATTGTTATCTATACTGTAAGAATATCTAATAAAAAATTTCTTTCTGGTGAACGTCATGGTTGAACATTTGTTAACATTGAAGTAGAGCTTATTCTCTTGGCTCCATTGATAAATATTTTCAATATCTTTTTGAAGTAATTGGCAGTCGTTAACAGATTCTATTACGTTCCATACTTTAAGATCATCTGCGAACAGAGCATGTTTTGAGTATTCTAAGACAGCCGGTAAGTCGTTTATAAACAAAAGAAATAATAACGGTCCCAAATTTGCACCCTGAGGAACACCCGATGATGAATTATATTCTTTAGATATACAGCTTTTATAAACTACACGTTGCCTTCTATTGTTAAGGTAAGAAGTGAAAAACAGTGTTAATTCTTTTGAAAATCCAAAGGAGTATAATTTTTTAATTAAGATTTTGTGATCCACTTTATCAAAAGCCTTGGCGAAATCGGTGTACACAACATCAACTTGCAAATTATCGTCCAAGGTTTTAGATATTTCTTGAGTGAAAGCATATAAATTAGTGACAGTTGATCGATTGGGTATGAATCCATGCTGAGTAACTGATATGTCTGGTTTTACTAAGGAAAATATTTTTTTATATAAGATGGTTTCAAATACTTTGGATATCGATTGTAATATGGATATAGGTCTGTAATTTAGTATATTGGTTTTATCTCCTTTTTTGAAAATTGGACATACTTTGGCAATTTTCCAATCATCTGGGTATGTACAAGTGTGCAACGAAAGATTGAATAAGGCTGTTATAGGAGAAGCTAAAAATTCAGAGCATGCCTTTGTCAATATTTTGAAATTTCTAATAAATCTAAAGGAAGTAATTTACATTATAAATTTATATAAACGGCAAACCACGGCTTAACAGAAAGTATGCGAGAGTGCGCGATTCGAACAATCTGGCTTATTGTTGTTGGTGTGTAAATCCCAACGATGAGAATCGCAAACATTAAAAACTTTCGCAAACAAGTCATAACTGAAATCAAGAAAACACATCACTGACTTATCATAAATGAACTTCTTAATGTCCAACCTGCTCAAAATAACTCTGCGTAGTAATAGAATCAAATAATCAGAATTCCGCCACTAACGAAACTGATGAAAAAGAAGGCATTTGGCCACACTGAAATTTCGGCTACAGTACTTAAGAACAACTGTACTGGCCAAGTAATATAGATCTTTTATAGACTTTTTAGTAATCCCTTTCAAAAGGCATTTATCTGCGACGTCTGCACCCGTGTAAATTATAGTTAAACATTAAACAATAATGTGAAAATGTGGACGTCGCCGTCTTAGCCACAACAGACCTTTGTGTTTTGCCGCGCGGGCAGCAGGTGATTTTTTTCAACCACCGCGATACGTGCAGCCCAAGAAGAAAGTAGGATCAAACGTTTATAGAAAGGCGACACCCGGTCCGTTTATGACACTTTTGAGTTTAGTTTCACCCGGCGAAGCAAGCCAAACGAGTGCACCTGGAGCCCTGCGTTATCCAGCAAGGCAGCCCAGCGAGCGCCGCTTCATTAAATTAAGCTCCGAGGATCTTTAAGTCCAGACCTAGATCTTTTATTGTCTACATCACCTTATGCACTTGATAATCAAGCGACTAATGACATTTCAAACTGCTTCAGATTCATCTGTCTACTTGTGTCGAGCACTTCATAATTAGGTGACAAGCGACTACCGCAATAACCTACTCTACCGCGATTATTTTATAATAAAACTGGTCATATATGTTAGGTAGCTACGCGCGCTTGATCTTCAACTGGCAAGCGCTTTCTGAAACCGACTTCAGATCCCTGTTTATCCACGTCAATGCAAGCACTTACTTTAGTGAAAAGTGACTCGTAAATCCTGCAGACCACCGAAGCCTTCTACGGAGGAACGTCAAGTCGCTTTAGGTTTTGTTCGTTTCATTTCGTCTCGATCTATTGCAGAAAATCCTGGTCAACCTCTCGTCGGATATAAAAGGATCTATCGACGCACTGTACCGCAATCTTTTTCCCCGCACCCCTATGCCCTCGTGAAAGGTATCCCTACGTCAGCGTGTTGATTCACGCCGACGCAATAACTAGTCACACTATTTTGCTCTCGTTTCCGATGCCCATTTTCACATCTGCCAAAGCTGCACCCAGCTAAGTCATTTTTGGTTTACCATTTAATGTTGCAGGCTCGTTACTGTCAACTAGTAAATATGCTATGGTGTGGTAAAATAAGATTAACTTTTCATTTAGATGACGGCGCTTATTTGAATGTTTTAGCAAGGACGTACAGCTGCGTAATAAGAGTTTCCCATTAGCAGCGCAGCAACGCTTTCGGCGCTCTGCCCGAAGTGTCTCAATATTTTTTCCCTTACTAAATTTGTAGTGCAGACAGCAGCTGTTGAGTTCGCGTAATACTACCTTCTTTGAAGATTTTTTTTGCGGCCCTGGCCTTCAGCTCGTGCCGCTCATATGTTCTATTATGGATAGGCGTTTTGAATGACCCATTTTCGTTTGTAAAGCTTACTTTGAAGGTAAATATTTTAAAAACTCCAAAAAATAAGATCCAAATCCAGGAACTGAGCACCACCCACCTTTCCGAAGCCCAAAGCTAAATTGTCCGTTGCAGAACCTTGTCAAAGAATACCTTGCACCGAACAAGTAATTATAATCACCTTATACGTCTACAAATTTGACTTCTGTAGATAAACACCTGCAGCTTCAGCTTAAGACCCAGCCTATTTCTTACTGCAGTTAGTAGCTCGCACCTTTTCGGTCGTGCACGATTTTCACTTATATCAATAGTTAAGTATTTAAGCTTGTTGCATGTCGTAAACGGAGTTTTCCTTCTAACAACGTCTTGACTTTATCCAGAAGCAAGCTATATCCTTGGTTGGTGGTCCTTAACTCGGCAAAGGTCTGAACAGTTTAAGTGATCTAAGAAAGGTTGCCTCTTGTACTATGTAAGAACGATTTCTCGAAGCTTGTACTTTCCGTATTTTGAGCCAAAATATTAGCCATTTCCCGATTCATTCAAATAAATCTCATAGTTCAGTGTTAAAGACTCAAACCTTAACTCCATACGAACCTTTTTTCGGTAAAACATTAACGCTTTGCAGTTTATTTTATGACTTTGTTCTGCCCTCGCAGGCCAATCTGCGTCTTATCGCGTTTCAATGAGTTCTTGACGCCGGCCGGACTTCTGTGATTTACAGGTGGTTTCCCGAAATTTAGTTGTATCAGTTTGAAATCTTTCGAGTGTTCCGCATAAGTGGGACAAGGATCGAGTTAAGTAGCGGCTGCGCTATTCATTTTGCCTTCTGGGATCTTAGCGCGGAACTGGACTCACCGTTCGTCCTGCAACTCGTTCAGAGATGCTGTACGTTGTGTCCGCGGGACGGCGTCAAATTGCCGAGCCCGCGTAAGTCGAAATTGTTATAAACTAGTGAAACTGTATGTCAGCCGTTGTCAAGCCCCTGTGTCAGTGACGTGCAATGTTTAGTCTTTGGTTTCGTCTGTATCGTGGAGCTGGTATCTCCAATTACGCTTGAGACGGATTATTAAGTGAAAAACCTTGGTTATGTGCTAAACCATCATCGTAGTGGAGTCACTAATTTCCGTACCGCATCTACCAGTCGTAAGGTGCTTCACTCTTCCTGTCCCGGGGATTTGATGTCGTCACACCTGCTTGAATACCGCCCTTGCGCAGTTTTCCTGTCGCTCTTTTTGTGGCAACAGCTTGGGAGGCGATCTGCAGCTGGACAATAATAACTTAATTCAGCACATCTGTGATTTTCGAAGTGAACTTTTAGTCTTACCTACACGTTTTATTGTTTATATGTTCTTTTGCGTTGCAAGTTGAAGTAAATATTGCGTCACTATTTGAGGGATTGTTGATCAATTCTGTTGATGTAACGTACTTCCTTTGTGCCAAATTAAGAGTTAATACTATTTTGGCCGTAGCAATGTCAATTGTTATCGTTTGTATCATTTGTGTTTAGTTTAAACATCGCCATTTAACCTAACTAACTCCTTGTGTCTATTATTTTTAACTGTAACTCGTAAACATTTTCATGTTCATTTCATATACTTATTTTTTTATTATTTCAATAGAACTTATTGTTTGTTACTTACGCTTTTCATTGGCATTTGCATGAACATTTGTGTTTTGTACAGAAAATCAGATGGATTGTAAGCAAGTATAACGAAGGGTAGGTTCAATTCAGCTGTTGCAGTCGCTACCTCTAACTGTGCCAAGGTAGAAGTAGAGAGGTGAATCACTTACTTCCACATTCAAGAGTGCGTTTACCTGTGTGGTTGACTGTGTTCTCCCAATCGAGTCCGAATGTGGTAGCGCACCATTTGTTGAACATCTCTTACCTCTCTTACTGGAGTGCAGCCCTAACTCAAAGGTCGTAAAGAAACCGCCCTCTCGACTGAGTTCTTCTAGCCGGGAAACCTTTTGTCACCGCCACCACAACGGAGTTGGGGCCCAGTATTCTAGGTATATTTCCCGATTGTGTCGTAAAGTCGTGTTTGTGCGGTAACAACTATACTGCACGGCAGATGGTCGGCGAAGCTGCCTTTCTTAATTTGACCAATAGCAGTATATGCTAGGAATACATGACACAATTGTAAGGCTTATCACCCCATTGGAGTCGATGCAAACACTTCTAAAATTATTCTTTCAACTGGTGTGCTGATTTAAAGTAGTGGAAGTGACTCCGTGGTAGAGCCTTTCGTTCTAAACAAGAAAATGTGATTCCTCAATCCTGTTATGGTAAAGGTAAAGTCTTAATGCCTAAACCACCTTAAAAAGAGAGCGATTGATTTGTAGTGGTGATATTAATAGCAAAACTGACGGCGACGACGATGCTGAGATACATTTTTGGAATATTCCTGTGTACCTAACCTTTTTTTAAATTAGATGAATTAACTATAGATGTTTTATTACATATTTTTCATCGTTGGTCGTAATATTTTACTGCTAACTTTAAAAATAAAGCAGTTTTTAATTACCGTGAAGACTAGTGTTCCAATGCATTTTAGGTTATTTTACTCCCGTAAAAAGGTTTATTAGTAGTAATTTGCAGTTGCATGAACGTACGAATAAGCGCCAATAAATTCAATATTTCCAGTGTAACAAGCGGTCCTTTACAACGCTTTCAACTAGTTTACATTCTATTTGGCCGACGCATAGATGCATACACAGCACGTTAGTTTTATTACAGCACTAAACAAACACGGCAAACTTAATTTAGCCCGGAAAACAATTTGTTTGACGTACTTCCGGTTCAATATGACCACGACAGGAAGACAATACCCCCATAAAATTCTCTCCCAGTTTTACAATCCGATATCTGCAGTAATAAAATTAAAATTACTTTATCATCCTTCCGCGCCATTAGTCGCTGATTACTTTCGCAATATTAAGGGAAAAAATGCGAAGCGACTGTTTTATCTATTGAAGGCCGGGTTAATTATGGACCCTGGATCTCATTAGTGTCGAGATAATTACTTGCCAAGTTAAGTTACACTTTAATTACAACATTTCTAAGATTTATTCTCCTTTTTTAATTTGCGGAATTCATTTTGCTGAAAAGGCGCATCTGCACCTACTCGAAAAATTCAGAACGAGGTGAAAGTTCTGCGCAGAAGCTCGCCGCGACCGGATTAAATTGAATCGTAGGTACCTCTGCAATTACAAGTATTTACATGTCGTGCAAATTGTTGAGCCCGGCGCTTTCTTCGATGTTATGAGCGTTCATTGTCAGAGTTAATTGCATGTAAGTACTGTAATTCCTGAAAATGTGCGGGCTTTGCTTGCGGATTAATTAACGCTCTTGACGCCTGCTAAATTTGTTCCTGGAGCACTAGACATGCCGCTTCATCATTTATCTGCAGGCGCGACCATTATTTAAAAACACGTAGCTGGTTGTAACTAACCTGTCCCGGCAGGGAATCTAGACAGTTCTGCAGATGCTAAACGCATCAGTAAGCACCTCTTTGTGTTAAGTCACGTAGGTGCAGGACACTAAAATCGCGTATTAGGACCCTCCCGTTGCAATAAAATATTTCCGAATGGGAAAAGTTATGGATCGATTCTGCACTCGAGCATCTGAATTGGGCAGAGGACATTTCGGTTGACAAACACGACACTATTATTGTACAGTGTGTTGAATATGGAATATTCGAGATACTCGTAACCTATGTGATGTTCAAGTTTTCAAGGAACCGTGGTAATTTTATCAGAACCACTGCAGGTTTACTAATAAATCTACGTGCTTTAGAGGTCCGGACTTTTATTCCCGGCAATTTTATCACAAACACAGTTAAGTAGTGTCCTACAAGTAAAAGCTTTTTGCATAGCCATACCTATAATTAGTAATTCTCAGTTGTCTACTGTTTACAACTTTTATTTGAGTTACTGTTCCGGTAACGAATACTGTTATTTAGTTGGATGCGCTTTAACTGCAGTATAGGTGCAAACTGAGCTCAGAATTGAAGCAAATGTCATTGAGGTAGAGATTCTTCGTTTTTTTAAATAGTTCATTAAAAAAATGTACAGCAGAACTACAGCTTCCGTTAAACAAAATTTGTACCTAGCTCCTGTTAAACCTCTATTTAGAACGTATTTTGGGAGACTGCGGAAAAAGCGTTTGAGAAATGGGAGTTCCGATAAATGATCGACGCTTGTTCACCCTAAACTTTGCTCACAACCAAGTTGTAATGGTGCGGGATGCATACGATTTAGAGTTTATGCTAGGAAAGTTATATACGGCAATTAAAGATTGGGGTTTAAACGTTGACATAAACTGCGAAGAACTCGGAGGTGTGAAGGCGTAGCTAGTGTCAAAAACGGGATTTTAATTCCATTCACCCATTTAGCCCAGCGATAGAGGCTGTAGACGAAGAGTGGTAATGTGGAGCTTTTGCTAAAAGGCTAGCGATTGGCTAAATCGTGTTGTTTTTATTCTACGTTTAATATTTAGAAAAAAATTACACTAAATTGAATAGTAAAGGTTAATATTGTTAGCAATAGTTAGGAGGCCTCGATTGGCGAGACGTGGGGGCGGGTGGGCAGTGTAGGAGCCGTCGGCGGCAAGTTTTTTGGAGAGGCTGGTGCTGGCCGGAGGCTCGGAGAAGAGTGGTGCATGAAGCGGCGGGCCAGGCGAAGCCAGGTTGATCCCCGTTGGAGAAGGCGACGTGCGATATTTTCTAAAACCTGAGCACGTGGTACGCCCCCAGGAGCGTTGTTTTAAAGTTTTAACTGTTTAGCTCGTGATTTCAGGCGTCGAATTTCTGATACTGAATCCTGATGGGTGCTGGTGAGACGCACGTAGGTAGTGCCCAGTCCAGATGACGGCAGGCAGAGTCGAACGTAGCGGTTCGTGCTTCTAGACTTGAAGGATTGGTGATTGCAGGCGAGCTAAACTGTGTTTTACGCTCCCGGGTCCTGGATGTTTGAATCTCAAATCTCTGACCTCGAGGCTTTATTTAATATGTTTTTCTGTCATTGGTTGACAGAGTAGGAGAGCTTTGTACATTTATTAGCGAATCCGGATTTTGTATGTAATTTCCTAATCTGTGACGCGGAAGCCGCGTTTTATGGGTCATTGCATAGCTCTCTTTATGCGGTGCTTTTTGACACCAAACTCGATGGTGTGTGTTCCCACTTACATATGCGTTGCATGCCTTCTTAGTGTTGACCTGATAAGCTGGATATGGTGGTTTTAGGTTTACCGGCTGTAGGTAATTTTGTGATCGTTCCGCGCTAATCCTTTCAGTGTGTTTAGTTATTTGTATTATTTGTTCTCGTAGACGGGATAACATTTTGCCAGCTACCTGCGAGGGTTTCTTTGCACCCGGCCCTATCGGATAATACCTCCGCACTCTTATTTCCAATTGCAGTTTATTGCCTCCTAATTGTGTACCAGTCGAAATGCTTTGTCTATTTTAAACGCTGATTTTGTGTTTTCTTTGTTGGTGCTAGGAATTTTGAGCGGTTTTCTACTTTAATGGCAATTTGTAAATTACGTCGTGGTGGCGAAGCGAGTATGCTGACAGACGGGTAAATGTTAAACTGGGCCGGTCTTTAGGAATTTGATATAAACAATGGCTTATGCTCGTATGTCAGGATCAACGTTAATACAAATAAGAGAATATTTAGGAAAAATTCCAGTATGACTTTGACCAAATGACCACAGCAGTCGTGCCTAAGGTATCTGGTACTCCACATGAGTAGACTTGATTATAACAACTCAGTACAACAACAATAGGAGTGTTTATTTAGCAGTAGACTTAGAAGGTAAGTTTGCAGTATTAATACTAGGAGCCACTACAACCAAAGATGGATTCGGATCAAATGAAATTGGAAGAAGAATAGAACTAGGAAAACAGTTATAGAATGTCTGAATTGTATATGGTGTGACAAATGCATAGGAGACGTTTGTCAATTGAGTGCTGTACTAAGGTTCTGAAATCTAAACAGTGAATTCGGAGTATAGGATGAAAATCAATACAGCAGAAATAGATTATCTACGAAGATCACAAACATTAGAAACATGATACAAATAAAAAACTTAGAAGACGAATGAAAGCACAGAAAGCAGTTATAGACAGAATCGAGACAAGAAGTTTGAAATGCAATTTGAGATCGCCATAAAAATCTAGGACCTACTCCATTGCAATTCCTCAATCGTGTTATCGCAACGGTGGGGTATTACTGCCCCCTCAAGGGAGGCCGATAGCTCTGCATTGGGGATGTAGTAACAAGGCTGTTGGTAAAGATGGAGCTAAAATAGTACATAATGGAAACATCTTTGACGCAGTACCCATTGGAAGATGGATACGATCAGAATGCATTCTCCCATCAACTGTCTTTTAATACTGATAGATTATTATCCAATGAAAAAGTTACTTTCAATACAAAACTACAATTGAAAAGCATTTTATTCAAGTGCGCGAACGTGCGTTCATTGAATGCGTTGTTGCGATACGTCTAACGTTGGGGGTTTCACTTCGATCCGAATTTCGCGATACACTGATTTAGAGTTCTACTTGAGAAATTAAAGACTTCAGTAGCTTAAAATATGTTTATTTACAATTTATTCGGAAGCGATCTATCCGCTACCGAGGTCAGTTAAGATCTGCCTTCACCAAAATTACCGCCTTTACAGGTAAACTTGTAAAAGCTATTTATATTATGGAAACCTGCAAATTGTTGCGGTCCCACGCAAAGAGGCACGTAAAAGCAATAATATTTACAATTCATGTCCGGCCCTTTTTCTGGAAGTACCTGTGACACTGTTCGGCACGTTTTCCCAGGACAAGTATTTTGCTAACTTCGTCCTTATACAAAATTACATTTGAGTTAGACACTAAGCTAAGATAATATATATTAATTACTAAAGTCCATTCTCAATATAGTCTAGAGTTTATCATGTTACGGTTAGGATTCCTAACAGCGTTTACTTATTGCTGGTAAATCAAAGTATATGCATGACAAAATAGTTCACATAATAAGAAAAAACAGCAAAAAGAAAGGCTGGCTCATCGAAGTGGCCCTTGCTAATACTCGTATAAATCTAAATAGAGAGATTCTCAAAAATAGATAAACGGCATCTAAAGTAAAAGTATTTCTCAACAAATGTCTACAATAGATATGTTATATGAAATTATGAAGCATCTAGCTCGTATTTTTAATAAAAGCCTGTGAAATCGTATATCTGTTGCAGCCATGATATAAAGATAGATAGCATAAGATAACTAGACAGACTTTAGTATGGAATCCAACTGGCACGCGTCATCGTCGACTTAAGAAAACATCAATAAGAAGCATGCGAAAAACAATCGACCACGTATATAGAACATTGTATCAAAAAGAACAATAAACCCAGGGCCAAGTAAAACGGAGGCAAGTCGTAAATATTACGATCGAAATGAGAGGTTTAAGTATCTTCCACCTCATCTCTATTTCACTAAGTGTTCGAGTAGAGGACCTGAATATTTGGAAGAATATTTTCACTGTGCTGATAAGTTACAGTTGATGGTACGTTGAGCATAGTCAAATTATTTTGCAAAATTTACACCATGGATTATCATTATATCAATGTAAACCACCACCACCACCAGAAATATCCCTTAGGCAATTGTCTTCTAAATCTATAGTAAAAGTAAATTACCTTTTTGTTTTTATATTATATTTCACCCCAATAGGGGCTCAATCCAACATCGTTAAGTTTTTCTTTGTTTTCTAATAGTCGTTATCTTCATCGGTGTTGCTATATACTAGTAACCAAATTAATTGTAGTGTTATTACGAGCTTTATTACCGCACTGAGTGCTTTTATCTGTGGGTGAGATATTTCCTTGTTATTTCTTTGTCTGGGTACTAATTACGTGGTAATTAGGTTCTTAGCATCCAGCTCAATGATCTGGCTGTAGTGGCCGTTGAAGTTCTTTCTGTACGCTGATCAACAGGAGTTTTGGGCTATGGCCTTGCAAAATAAATTGAACCCAGGAATGCGGCGTTTCGCATTTGGTTCCACACCTGGTGACTGCTTCCGAGGGCGTTTGAAGAAACATGTCATACCACACTAATGCAATGCAATTTGGGTGTGAAGGTTTTGAGTGTGTCGATAAGGGCAATTTGGTTGCTATGAATTGCGTATTTTTGAAACAAAATTGAATATAAAATCGCACGTGTTAACGTAATTTAAAGTTTTATCAAACGTTAGTGCGTTTTCACCTAGGGATTACCTAAAAGCATGTAAGTATCTTGTACAAAACCCCTTGCGCAGAGTAACCTTGAGACACAAGTATTTTGTATTGCTTTGCCTGATTTATTTGTTACTTAACCATTCTGGGCTTCTGAACTAATTGTAAATTATTTACATTATTCTTGTAGCCATGTTGATGTCTATTAACTGTTGCGAGTTTATATACTACGATCCTTCATAAACCTCTCGTGTTTTTTTGAGATTTAAGTTGAAGTAAGAGGCATACAAGGTAGATGGTGATTTGAGCTGGTATCTAGATTTGTGTTTTAGGTTATATATAACAACTGGCACCCATTTTGTTTCAATTTATGATGTTTTTTTGTAACTTTAACCCTCGAGTGGTCGCACCTCTATTGGTAACACTAGTAGTCGCGCTGAGGAGAATAGTCATGCAAAGTAATTTGCTGTTTTAATTTAGAAGATATTGAATTTCTGGGAATTTTTGTGTTGAGTTTTGAAGAAACTATGTATTTATTAGTACTTAGCGATAAACGGTGTTTTTATTTGTGCTGAAACTCAGCGTAATAATTAAGTATTTTCGTTTAAACTGCTATTTTTCATAGAACATAATACAAATTTCTACTAACTTAAAATATTAAAATAAATTCTTGTAAATGTATAGACGTGATTAGAAATACACTTAAAAATTAAAAAAATACAAAAACCTTTTTTACGAGTATAGGTATACAGATCGATGGTGGATAATGTGAACATTGGCAGTCAAACGAGTTAGAATACAGATTATCGGCTTTGTATACGTTAGACAGAAATAGACATATATAACTTGAAATCTAGTATCCTAGAATTCAGTGTTTTCTTAAAACAAAACGCCTCGATATGGGGTACTAAATGTTAATCGCATATTGTCTATTTCTGTCTAACGCATACAAAGCCCATACACTGTATTCTAGCTCATTTAGTTTTGTATGTTCACATTATTAACCACCAATCTGTATATGAGCATGTAACGCGAGTGGTCGCGCGGATGACAATAGTCATTCAGGATAAAGTAAGCTGGATATTTGGAAAAAGTAAGCAGCCAATTTCGTCCATAGCGTGAAATATTGAAATTTAGAATGTTTTGAGAAGGTACTGCGAATCGCAGCAATGCAACTCACGCATGAAAAAATTGGCGGATTTTTTAAAACCAATAGTCCTCCGCACGACCATTAAAGAGTTAAGAACCGCTGCCTGGTTCTAATTCACGCCATTTTTTACCGAAAGTTAGAGCTAGTTAAAGCCATGCTAACCCTCGTTTAAGAGTGGTACAACAGTTTCAAATAGAACCGTCAAGGGAGAAGAAAGACGTATATGGCAAATGTTAGGGAGAAAAGATACATAAATAGAATATCAGATCTTTGGAAAATGTGGTAAAGTGAGAATATAAATATACAACATTAAATGAAAAGACTTAACGTGGATATCTTGAGGATGAGTAAAATTAAATAGGAGGAGAAATTAAATTTTTGCAACGACGACATCTGAATGATTTACTGACAAGAATAGAACAACGGAGGCAGCGCTATACGTACACACAAAGAGATGGAGTAAAGAGTACATATATTAGTGCTATGTAGTGATGGAATCATGCGAGTTAAATTAAAAGCGAACCATACGAAGTGGCAGTTATACAAATAGTTTAATGATCGCCTCCACGAATTTTATGTAAGAATAATAACAGATAAATAAATAGGTAGGGACATATCTCACAGATTACAATAAAATGGTTTTAATAATAGAATTCTCAGGGATCATTAAAAAGGATGTTATAATTATTTGCTAAATAAATGGTTTATTGCTCTTATGAATTTTATTTATTTGCAACTAATTAAAGCAAAGCTCCGGTCTAGCATGAAATAACTTTAGTCTCATGGGTTAGTTCAAAAGCTTGTTTTACAAATACATTTGTGTATGACAAATTTACTTTTGCAATTGCTTAAATTCGTTTCTGACAACTCTAACTTCAAATTGACTGTAAACACAAAGATGATCTGCACGTATAAAAAATTTCGTAATTTGACTTCAAACACCAAAATGGAAAATTAACGTCAGGTAAATACAATGTAATTGATGTGACGTAATTTCCGGCTAACCTGGTTTTGTTTCAGTGACGCAAACCGACGCTCTGATCTGCTTTTGTTCTATTTCCGGAAAAAAGCTCTAAATCTCTGATCCAAATAGCAAAATTAAAGTACGGATATAATTAGGAAACAGAAGGCATTAGCTGTTCCAAGTATGGATTGTACTTAAAGAATGACTCCTTTACCCAAAATTAATCCTCCTACTGAGCTGAAACACCTTCGACCTATAATTATCTTGTGTACATTATCCAAGGTTTTTGAAAAAATTATAGAAAAGCAAATACTCGACCACCTTAATATCAATGATATTCTTCCTAAAACTCAATCTGGCTTTCGGGCTGGATATAGTTGCAACACAACATTAATAGACGTAACAGATGATTGTATTAGAGCGGCTGATAACAACAAACTTACGGTACTTGTACTTTTAGATTTCTCAAAAGCGTTTGACACCATTAATCATAAAATTCTTTTGTCTATTTTAAATTTCATGGGTTTTAGTAACACAGCAATTAATTTAATAAATAATTATCTAGCCAATAGAGTTCAAAGGGTAAAATATCAGTCGAAAATATCTGACCCCAGAGTTGTTTTATCTGGAGTTCCACAAGGTTCGATACTGGGACCTCTTTCGTTTTCTCTATACACTAACAACATAGGCTCTTGCTTAAAGCACTGTAAATTTCACATGTATGCGGACGATGCACAACTATATTACTCTTTTTTTCCACATTTATTAGAGGAGGCGGTGTCGTTAGTGAATGAGGATTTGTTAAACCTTGTCGAATTCAGCAAGAAACCCTCGTTGCTAATAAATTCTTCCAAATCTTCTGTCATGCTATTTGGTAAGAAGAAGGATAGAGATATGAATGCACCTCTGTTGCAAATAAAGGTGGGCGATGATATTTTACCATATAAAGTGGTTTGCAAAAATCTAGGAGTCTATGTTGATAGTGATCTCCGCTTTGATTACCATGTATCTGGTTGCATTCAAAAAGCGTATTATAATCTAAAACTACTATACGTAAACAGGTACTGCCTAACAAGGGACATAAAAATTTTATTGTGTGATACATTAGTCTTATCTCATTTTAATTTCCGCGATTCCCTGTATGACTCATGTATCACCGCTCTTACACGTTTGCGTATCCAACGAACACAAAATTCTTGTCTGCGATTTATCTTTGGTTTGCGTAATCAGCATCACGTTTCGCAAAAAAATAAAAGAAGCAAAAGAGCTTAACATGTGGAATAGGCGCATATTCCATACGGCGATCTTGTATTACAAAATTATTACCTCCTTACCTATTTGATAAACTATCCTATAGAAATGAACAACATCATATTAATATTCGATCGAAGCATGATTTCACTATTCCTTACCACAAAACGTCTTTCTACAAGAGGTCATTTTCTTACAATATAGTTTATTACTATAATCACATATTTCCTAATAATTTGATAGACGCACCACTAGCCAAATGTAAACGTCATTTTAAAAGTAAACTCGCTCTAAGCCAATGAGGTGCTCTCCTTTCCCTTGCAATATATTTTGTTTACCTATATTGATCATTTAATTACTAATTATTTATTTTGTACACTTTTACACTTGTCCGTGTATATGGACAACGTATCCTGGATGGGCATAGTGGTAGATCAGTTAGCTTGTTCTTTTCACTTGCTAACTGAACTATGTGCTATTTACAAATTTATATCTACATTTTTTTTTGTATCATATGTACTATATTCAGTAAATAAATGTGGTATTATGATTATTATTATTATTATATATATGGAGAGTAAATGACTTTAAAAGTGAAGATAAAGAAGTAGCATACCAAAACAAAGTAAAATACCATCTAAAACACAATGATAACACGAACATACATAGATGAAATGGCAGAATATCAAGAAAGTTATTACCACCGGTGCTCAGACTATACTAAGATCAACAAAAAGCCTAGAAAACCATGAACAACAAAAATGTAATATCACTTAGAAAACAACACTTTGGAAGACACAATTCAATAATAAAAGCAAAAGCTTTCTTAGAAATAAAGAAATAGCAAACAGTTGGAAAGAGCACATTGAGGATCTCTATAAAAAACACATGATGTTAAAAGAATTAAAAAAAAACACGAGGTTCACCAATGTAAACTAGATCCTTAAATAACAAGGAATGATTTTGAAACAGCACTGACAGACTTAAAATTACATAAAATGAAGAAAGACAAAATCCCAGCGGAAGTGCTACAAGCCCTTAGCGAAGCAACTAAACAGTTAATTTATGAATTAATTAATGACATACATATATCAATTTATAGATATACAGCGTGTTCCCCAATGGAGTTTAACATGCATATGGTGACCCAAAAATTTTCATAATTGGGAGATCGTTCCTGCTTGCCCTGAAACTTATGTTGCCCATAATTTCAATTCAGTTGAAATCAAGTGCTCCTTGATAACTCAGGAATAACTCGGCTTCATATAAAGTACTATAATTATTAAAGATATGGCAGAACTTTATTGGAAAATTGTTGGAAATGTTCTTAAGTATTAGTATGCAACATTTGAAAAAGATTGGTTATGTTTGAGAAGACACAGTGGGCATATTAAAATAGTAAATTACGCATTTCCAATCTACCAAAGAGTACTTGATTTCCACTGAATTGAAATTATGGGCAATCTAGTTTTCAGAGCAAGCAGGAACGATCTCCCAATTATGAAAATACAATTCCAACATTTTTGGGTCATCATACGTCTGTTAAACTCAATCGGGTATAGTACTATAATTCCGGAAGACTTGAAAAAAGTAACATGGTAATGCTTAAAAAAGAAATATAACAAATTGTGAGGAGATAAAGAAAACCTACACAGAGCATTACACAGCATGGACACAGTACTCAAAAATCAGTATAACAAGGAAAATAATTTATGGTTTCATATTGCTGTTTAATTTTATCAAATTATTGATGTTTGATTTTATTCCAATTAGAATATTCATTCTTGTACTTCACTTGGATTGTTTTGATATTTTCAGTTTTAATAAAATAGACCATTTTTGAAACATACTATTTCTCATAATTATCATCCACAGAAAACCTGTTTGAAATATGAAATATTGATGAAAATCATGCCAGCCAAGGTAAGGGGTCCAATTTGTATTATGAACAAAAATTGGGACGCGGCATGGAAAGTTTGCGAGCCCCTGCTAACGGGCATTTTAGTTATGTTTAAAATTATAGATGCAATTTGCCTTTTATAAGGTAAAATATAATTGTGAAATAACAAGATGGCTTTTATCTATGTAACTGCAATAAGAGTAACAGAGAAGTTAATCCCGTCCACTTCGAGGAGAAATGGGCCAATTTGATTTCACAAAGAAGATTTAGTGCCCTAGTTTGCAAACAAGACAACAAATAAAATCTCGCTGAATTCAGCTTTTAGGTCTATTACAATACGAATGTATCTCGCAGTAGCAGCGTTCAGTTCTTTTGCTTAGTGAGGCAGTGGAGCCTCTTTATATGAAAATGAACGCTGTTAAGAGCTATTCGCGTGGACCTGCAATGTGGAGCACGACCTGCTGGATATTCTGGCGGTGATTGATACCAGCGAACCAACTCTAAGTCCGATTTAAGAAAGCAATTAAATTGCATGACCCCGAAAACTTTAATGATCGGTCTTGAAACGCAAAGCGCAAGAAATTAAGAGTCGGCGCTAACGAAAGGTTTCGAGTTAGTGGTATGCCCATTTGCTTTTCTAATGTGTGCCACGTTTTAATTGGAATGATATTAGTTCTGCAGTAAACAATATATCAATTACTAAAGAAAATGCAAATTTGGTCAGAACGAAAGCACTTGCTTTTGAAAACTAAAGTTTTCCATAGGAGAAGGTACTAATATAAGTAGGTACAGGCAAGAGCATTTTGACAATCAGCTACGCAGTTGTTCAATAGCCATTTCTCTAAAATTCATGCACTTACTAGAAATATATAAGGTGTATTCTCTTAGATGTTCGGAAACTGATGCGCAGGGGCGCTGTTGCAGCTAATCACTGCTGCATTTTTAGTTGCGACATTTATTAATTGTGTCCCACCTTGTATTATTAATATTCAGAAATTATGATAGACCAATTTCATTTACATTTTTTGTCTCTTTAATTTTTTTGATTGGCTCTTTAGTTTTCAAGATAAACGAGCATCTAGCTTGTCCCTAAACATGAAAAATACCCTAAAAATTGTTATATAATTCCATGTTTGTTATTAGCGCTTTTGTGTTTAGAAAAGCTAGTTAGTTGCCAAAACTTTGAGAAAGAGTACTGCTGGCAACTTAAACTAGGAAACATACTAAATAGCGCATTGAAGAAAAGTTGTAAAAATAGTATCTAATAATAAAGTACAAAATATGCTAAGAGTGTACTGCTGGCATAAAGTTGCCTAATTTTGCTGCTACGCATTTTATTAAAGAGTTTCCACGTTGATTTTCGCCGCAGTTGTCGATTTCGATGTAGAGGATTTTCCGTCGGAACGTTTGCAAAATCTTGAAAACATATGCGGATTCAGATTACGTTTTACGTCCAGTTGCCAGCTGAAATTCTCGAAAATACACGTGGGTTCGAGCTTAGAGGGCCGGGTGCACGTCTGGGCAGTTTTTATGATATGAGAGCGACGAAGTTTCGTGATGATGGAACGAGACAGCCACAAGTGGAGTCACAGACAGATGAGGAAAGGGGGTGAGACGAATGTCGGAATTTGGAAAACTTTGTGCCCAGAGCTTAAAGAGTCAAGATGTCATTTATCAGAGCTCCGCCTTGAGGCGTCCGAGGTGGACTAAGTTTGAACAAGCTCTAGGCTAATTTGTGCAAGATTGTAGTGTCGTATTTGGGCCATTTTATAGGGGCAAAATTGTGTGCGGCGTTTAGAACAAAACAGGCTTAGACTTGTGAGAAAAGTCGTCCAAATATTTCGAACATTTAAAAATTCAGCCTGTGGGTTCGACAAGGATGGCTATGGCTTGCTTCGCAGAAAACAGCTGCATGTCTAGCGCATTCTGCGCTGAGATTGGTTGAGGCGATCTCTCATTGAGCCCAGCTGGTCGTTGGCGACCGTTAGATTGATTCAGCCCCGAGCCGTCGAAGGAGTAAGTTGGAATTTAGGATTTGGTGCGGCGTCCCCGTGCTTGACGCGGGGGCGTCGGCCTTTCCCGTTTGTGCTTGTACAGTGTGTTCGGTGTTTATCTGAACTGGGTTTGCCTCTTGGCAGTTCCCAGAGAGACGTGTTTGAGTAAGCTTGTGTGGTGGCAGTCCGATCTCTTCTTACTTGCCGCTGCAGGGAATACGGTGTTATGTGGCTTGTATAGTCAATTAATCCGCCATTGCTAATTATGCGGGAGCACGATCTCTGTATTTACCCATGTAACGGCTACGTTGTCAACAATTTATCACAGTCAGCCAATTCTGGTATCACTTTAGCCACGTTTGGTGCAAGGTGCCTGTTCGACTACTATGAGGAGTGCCTCCTCGTTCACTATCGGCTGAACTAACAAGGTAACGATCTTTGTATCGCCAGTAGCTTTAATGGTACCGCTTCCTGCATTCAAATTTGCTGTAAATACAATATTTGTGTGGCGTACACTCCGCCTAAAATTCACTGTTGCAAGTTAACGCTTGCTCTGTCAGCTACGCCGCTTCCTGCATTCAAATTTGCTGTAAATACAGTATTTGTGTGGCGTACACTCCACCTAAAATTCACTATTGCGAGTTAACGCTTGCTCTGTCAGCTAGCCTTAATTACGCCGCTTCCTGCATTCAAATTTGCTGTAAATACAATATTAGTGTGGCGTACAATCCGCCTAAAATTCACTGTTGCGAGTTAACGCTTGCTCTGTCAGCTAGCGTTAATTACGCCGCTTCCTGCATTCAAATTTGCTGTAAATACAATATTAGTGCGACGTACACTCTGCCTAAAATTCACTGTTGCGAGTGAACGCTTGCTCTGTCAGCTAGCCTTAAATACGCCGCTTCCTGCATTCAAATTTGCTGTAAATACAATATTAGTGTGGCGTACACTCCGCCCAAAAATTCATAGCTGCGAGTTAACGCTTTCTCTGTCAGCTAGTTTTAATTACGCCGCTTCCTGCATTCAAATTTGCTGTAAATACAATATTAGTGCGACGTACACTCAGTCTAAAATTCACTGTGGCATGTTAACGCCAACTTTACCAATATCGCATGCATTACGTAAAATCGCTTGTGATATAGTGCAGTGCAACGTACATTCCGACTAAAAATTCACCCTTGTGTGGCAACCTTTGTGCCGTCAGCCCGTTCTAATTGTAGCGCATTTATTTCATAAATCTATCATTGCATACTGCCAATGTGTGGCTTTGTGTGTCGTAATACAGGGCGCTCGGATGACTCGAGCCCAAATTCAGGCTTTGCTCTCACGCGTCCCGGCGTACCGCCGTTGGGCTCAAGCCTACGTTTACCCTTCACTTCCGCCTGGAACTGGCATCCGGCTCGACTGTGCCCCCCCCCCCCCCATTAACATTAAGCGCTTTTCCCAGGTGGGCGTACTGAATAAGCTACCTTTCGAGTTGCTACATTTGTGATTTGTAATGTGTTTGATAGGTCACTGTGATCCAATAGATGTATTAACCTTATAGTGTTTTTTGTATCTGTTGCATCTTGTGCATGTCTGTTACAGGGTAACTGTGTCACTGTGCTACAACAGCTGTGAGGCGAGGCCCGGACGCGGAGGAAAGGCATTCCAGGTAGATGGTCGCGTCTGGTACTGCACCGTGGCTCCCGAAATAGTTATTTGAGTATTTTTTCGAAATAGTTATTTGAGTATTTTCCCGAAATAGTTATTTGAGTATTTTCCCGAAATAGTTATTTGAGTATTTTCCCGAAGTAGTACTTTGAGTACTTCTCGCCCCGTTTGACTCTCCAGGTCCGGTTGAACGTGGGAATCTCGATATTGGATCTGCTGGTGCCCTCTCTTTAACAGCATCCTACACATATCACGTCACGCTTGCCCTGTAGCGTACCGTTGTGAACCACGCCCATCTCCCTGAGAGCATTCGAGCCGAGGCCTTTAGCCTGTTTTATCGATTTCCCAGGGAGAGCGTGCCCCATTTCCCGGATTTGTTTAGCCTTCGGTACTCGCTTATCAGCGGGTGTCGTAAGGACAATTTAATACCGTAACAACCTGTAATGTATTTTACTGTGCTTCACCCAGTTGTAATGTTTCTCCAGTGACAAATTGGGGGGGGGGGCTTGCTATAGCAATTATTGACTTGATTAAATGTCATTGTTTGTTGTGATAAATTTCGTGGTATGCTCAGCGCTGTTATATGATGCAATTTGGATTGGTAATACCAGTATAATAGTGCATGCGTAACCTGCGCATTCCATTGTTGGTATATACAGTAATATTTATTCTGTGTTCGGAGATGGTTAGAATGTTGTAAAGTCGATGTTTTCTGTTTTGGATATCTAGCTCTCTCTCTCTCTCTCTGTATTTACAGAGGGCCTCGCTATTATATCATATTTTTGCTCTTTTATTTATTTATCATATCTAAGGATTTGGGCTCCGTTGATTATTACGACGCTGCAATTTTATAAATTGGTTTATGTCACCTGTGGTGACCAGTTGTATTCACACTTTACATTTCCTGTTATGCAGTCGCAGTTATTTAATGGTTTAAGGAGTCTCATTTGTTAAGTGCTTTTTTTTATATAAGACATCTCGCTTAAGTAATGAAGAAACGTGCTGTTCAAGTGCGCTAAATTTAAAAGTTGTGTTTACCGATTGATTGGGCAATTATTAAACAAATGTAAGGGAAAGTTAAACGCGAACAGCTAAAGCACTTAAGGCTTTAGTTGTTCCTTTGTACCAGGGCCCGCTGCTTCGACCGTGGACGAAGTAGATCCAAACAGATACGGGTTGAATTTTTACAGCGGCGCGCTGGCGATCATCGAAGTTGTCACTGCTCTAAGACAGGACCGGACTTCAAGAGTTGTGAACTTTACCCTCCCGGCGAGCAAGCTGCCGAGAATTTAATACCATTACCTCCCAACTCAAACCGGGCTGTGGTAAGTGTGGTCCGACGTTGTTGTAAAATTCCGATAACGTTTACAGATTTTCGTAACTTTAATACAGCAGAGCAAGCACTAATGTTAGTACAACGTAATTTTTCGATCTGTTTTCTTATTTATGATGTTGATATTGATGTCTTTTTCAGTTATAGATATTAACCGCAATAATACCGATGGTAATAAAATATGAAAAAATGCCGCACAATTGCATCAAAGAAAATCAAACGTGTAAGTTTAACAGTGACTGGAGGTCTATGAAAAGTTGGGTTACAAAAATATGTGATAGGAGCTTTTATTGTATGTGTAGCTAAATGTTGATTGCTAACAAGGAAATACCTGCACTTATAACTTGGAATCGACGGTTAACCGATAAAGATCCTGCTGAGTGCAATACTCATACTATCTGCTTATACTATTTTTCAGCAAGATGGAAGCGTTGTATGAAAATACAACATCTGCTGCAGAAATTGCTCACCTTTATCATTGTCTTAAACATAACCAGTTTTATGGTGCAATGGACTGTTGTCTTAAGTTTAAAAAAACATATTTCAATTTGATCTTAAAGAAAAAATCTGGTGTGATACACGCCTATACAAATACAGTTAGTTGAAAAGAAAATTTTTCTCAAAAATTTTAATCCGAATTCATAAATGTAATAATGATATATATATACGTTTTATTTAAAATAGGAGTTAAGACAAAAAACAAAAACCCATTTTAGAGGTATTCAACTGGAAAATCACCTATCTCACATTAATACACATTAAAAATGTAATAAAACTGTAACGTTTGAAAAAAATCGTTAGTCGTTTTTAAAAAAATCGAAAAAAAACTGCAAAATCACAAAACATGTTTTTTGGGTTCAGGGGACGGTAAAAAGTGAAGATCTGTTGAAAACTCAATTTCGAATTTTTCGGGTGAATCCAATACTTCCTTTATTGTAAAAATACACAAATCGAATTAGATCTAAAAAATTGCAGCTTCGGTATATGTACAATGCAAATTCTAACTTAAAACTTAAAAATGCTATTAATAATTTGAAGAAGACCAACTGTATGTTCACAATTTACGTTTACATACAAAACGTAGAGTTTAAATGTATATTACACATCAAGTTTAGAAAAGTAAAGTTTTATTCAACAAGTACGCCTGGTTTGAAAGTATGATCCTTAGCGACTAATTAAATAGCTATACGATTTCAGAAAAACACCTTTTCTAACTCGTTTCGTATACTATTTTATCGCATTTCATATAGAAAGGTAAAATAGCAGATTTTTTTATAAAAGTGACATTAAATGTCAAAACATAATCAAGCTGAGCAGAACTCTTTTTATATACTAAAGCTGAATAAGCAGCTCTAGTTGAAATTATGCATTTGGCAGTACTGAAGCGTATTATAGTTGGTGGTACTGTAAGTCTATGTTATATTCGAGGTTAGCAGGTTAGGTTTTGCGTCAGTCTGCGTCAAATAACAAAGAGAACCTAACCTGCTAATCTCGAATTTGACATAGACTTACTTACCAACAATACATTTCAGTATTGCCAAACTTAAAACGAATCATCGTTGCTATGCTATAATGGTTGCTATGGTGCAAAATACTACATTAATAAACGGTTTTGCAGGTAGAAATGTACTACATTATCATATGTGGGATAAATTACTTTATGTAGTCTGCGAAATAAAATTTAGAAAAATAATAAACCATTGTTCCACTAAGTAATTGTCGCTTGATAATCATCCCTAGGGCGCTTATCGGGTAATCAGTTCGGGATTGGTCGATTTTCAAAAACGCATGGTTCTCATTGGATGATATCAGTCATGTGACAGTTGTGTGTAATAATCAGTTTTATTAGCTATAAATAAAATTTTGTAATCATGGATACTAGTACCTTTAAAGGAATTACCAAGGTTATATAATTCATTACATAGTAAGCTAATAGAAAATTTCTATTTATCATAGTTACGACGTATCAGCGATTATACGCTTGACAACGTGATATAACCGTTTTGGTTTTTCGCTGGGTCTAACAATTAAAAATATTAAATCTAGAGCCATTATTTTGACATCGTTGTTATAGTAACATTGTTGGGATTTTAATACGTTTGATATTACTACAAAATAATACGATTTTTTCTTGTTTAACTTAATTTTCTATTCATTATATAATCGTAACGAATATCAATCGATAATAAAAAATAATCGATTACTTCTCACCAACTCGACGTATTCCTTAAAAAAAAAATCGATTATTTTGTATGCTCTTGTGCTATTATAACTGATTATACGAAAGTGTTTGATATAAATTTCATCAACTGAAATTGATTATCGGTACAGCACTCTTCTAACGTAATTCAATGTATTTTGCTCCTTTAAGCTCTGGCTTGAAAATTGCTGCTATTTAATTATGATTTTCTTGTTGTACCCATTGCATATTGCTTGATTACTTGTATAATTTCTTTTTCCTAGGTCTTGATAGCGATTTTAAAATAAATCTAAACGTCAACACTAACCCGGGCAACGCGAGGTAAGGTGGCCCAAAAACGCGATTAACACGAGGCCTTGACTTTCAAACCCCGACTCACTCGGTTCGGTATTATGCTGCTAAGGATACATTTTTCCTTCGCGCGGAGTATAACGGCAGAAACGGTAACCCAACGATGTTACTCAGGAGCTAATAATGGCAATGGAAACCGTCCACTATTTGCGGAGTGCTTTCCAAATGCACTGTCAGCGGTCTGCAACGAGGGACGTTACAATCAGCGATATGCTTGCGTCATTTTAAAAAAAAATTGTATTATGAATCATAATTTACAGAAATATCTGGCATGGCCGGCTTAGCTCAAAAATAAAGGAAAACTATCTAATTACTACAAGCAGCACTATAAATATAAATTAACCTATCAAGCTCACACATCAGCTCCAGCCCGCATAACGTTATCGGACCGCCAATAGTATCTGTTTTAGTGCTCGTATGACCTAAAGATGGTTTTTAAACCATTCCAACTTTCACTTTGATAAAGGTGTTCGCACACAACTATACGGCTCGGCCATTTAAAATATAATAATAGTGTTTTAAATTATAATAATTATGGCAAGGGATCCTACACTTTATGAATTGTTAAGTTTTAACTGAAAGCTGCATGTTAAGCTCAGGGCAAATTAAAAGAGTGTAATAATAATTACCACAAATAAATTATTTATTGCTCATTCCTTATTTTTATTTATTTGCAATAAATTAGGGCTTAGCTCCCGTGAACATAAAACTAATCTTAACTCAGGGTGTCGCCTCATAAAATTAATAGGAAATAACTCGTTGTGTGACACTTTAACTCGGGTATTAGGGAAAATGTACAATTTCCATCTGACAATCATAACCTCTAAATTTGACTCAGTAAACAAGATGATCTGTCAGTGCAAACTAGCGTAAAATTGAATTTTAAAACACCAAGGCAAAGAAGCATCAGATAAATACGATTAATTCTGTGACGTAGCAACTGCTAATTTCGTTTTGTTTCTAGTGTGACGTCAAAACCCACGCGCTATCGCTTTTTGCTCTGCATCCGGCAAAAACTGACAATTCCGAGGTAGCTCGTACTTTCTAGTGAAGCTACCTAAATTAATCGAAGCTGGAGGGACCTGGACAACTGGAACCTGGTGCTACACCTCGTAGAGAGTTTGAACTTACAGAACCCCGCGAATTACGGGGCTGATGCAAGGGCTTCTTGTGAAATCCTACCTTAATCGAAGATCTTTTGGACGCTGGATACACTTTTCAATGACACCACGGGAATTGCGCACTTGGGAAAGGCTTGTTGGTTTAAATTTCTTCACCCACGAACTCCTGAAGGTCCTCTACACGTAGCAGACACTATTTTTGCTGGGTGATGCTTCTTACTTATGGAAACGGGCTCCCGTTACTACCACTTGGACGAATCTTGCTGCGGATTAAACTGCTACACTTGGACCTCTTAACACATGGAAAACTATACCCACAGATGACCTGCACACTGGCGAATAACTTGACACACAACTGGTAATACAAAAGACTTTTTATTTATAATTTAAAGCGATAAAAGTTGGAGCTCAATCTGCCTCCAAGATGTAAAATTTTACCTTGTTTGGTAATCATCAACGAAAGACTCTCTCGTAACTTAGCAACTAGATATTCAATTTTATAAAAGAAATTAGGATTGGTAGCATGTTTGACCTTATGGACTACAGTTTTGAAGTCATGCCTTTGTCTAACTACTAAAACTGTCTTTTTCTTGGAATAAATGTCACAACACTTTGCTCTGCTTTTAAATCATTTTGGTTTATAATGCACTGATACACTTGGAGTTCCTTTAGCGTCTCACTAATTGTCTTTCGATCGGTTGCCTTACATTTTTCCATTGCTCTATTGCAATGATTACTTTGCAAGCACTGTTTCTTTTACCTTTCAGCTAATTTGCCGTTTGCTGGCTTAAACACTTTTAATACATAACGTTCATATACTTTTTGTACTTAACAAATCATTCTGTATCATTTTATTCTCATTATGTTTGACGTTACTAAGCTGAAATCAGTCGGTTACAAATTAAATTGCATTAGCCCTTCCGAACATGTATCATATCTGAAACTCTGAACGTAACCCTTCTGAAACCTGCTTTATTTCATGCTAATTTTTATCCCTCAAATTAGTTACTGCTGCTCACGTGAAGTGCATTTATTAATTTAAAGTACTGATTATCTTACAATAAATAAAGTATTTAATTCTGTGCTTATGTTGACCCCATTCATTTAGTAAATTAGGCAATCAGAATTGCTATGGGCAGTAAACCATGACAATACCTATAATCATATCTTTCACAGTACTCAGATCATAAAATTTAATTCAGAGAGCTGAATATCGATAAAACCTGTTTTTATGCTATCTCAAGGGCGATCAAAATTTTTACAAAAAATGTATTTCACAGATATATTACTAACAGAAGTTTAAGGTTTTAAAGTGGTACATACAACACTGTAGTTTAAAGTAAAAGAATGATAATCTCTATATTAAGAGCAAATCTTTCCACACGTCGTACTGAAAAATGATAATGTAACAGGTTGCTGCCGGACCAGGAGAGATTTGATATGAAATGGTTGTTAAGCCATTTTGCAGCCTTAGGCAATCAAGTAGGGTAGCTAAACCTTCAGCACAGTCTGTCTGTATCTCAAATCGGAGGTCAGCACTTTCAATTTCATTTAGCAAATATTCACAAATACCAGCTCTGTTCTTTCCCATTTAAATCCGAACACCCTGTGTTTGGGCGTAGCGGTCTCGCTGCAACCATTTTCAGTTCACCCTTTGTATAACGCGTGCCCATCTAAAGCGCGAGGAACTGGCTTGAACCGGCGAAGACGCCGCGTCGTTATTGGTTGTTGCTCCGCAGGGGGGAAAGCATAGCGTCACCCGGCTACTTGCAGACGCGAGTTCCGGCAAGACTGCAGACAAGAGAGGTTGTGTGTTGTGCGAGTGGCAGTCATTACTTCAAGGCGTGGGTGTGATGGGCTTTGCGAGTCCGATTCTGCTTCTGTAAGTAAGGGGTCTTCCTCTTTCAGTCGATGCTCGAGGATCTATCCAGCAGGACGTATTGGACCCCTTTTTGCCGCCGTCGTTGCGCTCGTAGGAGTGCTTTCCATGGCCGCCATATTTGGCGGATCCTAGTTCGTTTGCCCCAAATGCCGTATCGCGGTTGATTCAACGCCGCGGACTGCGGTCTACTACCAACCGATTGCACGCCATTCTCAGGGACCGTCTGCGGAATAAGGTACTTGTAAACGAAACCTATTATACCTATTAGCTGTTGCTCATGCGAGCGAGGTTGTGTTTGTGCTCATTTTGCGTGGGCGGATTGAGGCCCGCTTTGCTTGCTCATTACGGCTCTGTGTGGTGATCCGAGGCACGCGATGCCTTACGACGTTATTTAACGAACCTCCCAGTAATTGCATGTGCGCGAGCTTTGTGTTGAACCGCCTAAATAGCTAAGGAACTCTTCGCATACGTTTTGTGATGCGGTCTTGCTAGCTTTCAATTCAGTAAATTAGTGTGCGAGGGCTTTGTGCCTTGCTTATCGGGTGTTAAACTAATTCAGCGACTGCCTGAGCGACGTAGCATTGGCTGGCATATATTTAAAATTCGCATACCTTTGCGAGGCCATGTTAGCCCCTTTTTTTTGCCCAATGCTGCAGTTACGCTGCCCCCTTTGCCTAGTGAGTTAGGTCTTCAACTAATTCGTCGCACATCTGTGCGGCGCCGTGTTTTGCCAACAGCTACACTGATCCCGTCGCCTTGCAGGGCGGCGCATGCTTTGTTATCGTGAACTAGCGCTCCCTTTTTTTGGGGCGCATATTTCTAACTGTTCTTTATTATGTCAAGTGACGAACCCACTGCGGCCAGTCACATATTGTGTTGTTCATTAGCATTAGCGCGCCCATCAGCTGATGCATAGTTAATAAGTAACATAAGTTTGGCGGCACGATTTGCTGCCCGAATGTAAAAATCGACCAATAGACGCATATCTAATTAAGGGACGTATTATTCTTGTTCGCCTTGTGCATGCTCTGTTTCAGATAGCGCCCTTCAGTGTAAAGATTGGTGTACGACGAGACTTGATAGATCGGAGCGTGCAGGTAGCTTTGGTCGTTGCGCAGCCGTTGCCAAAAGGTCCCAATATTGCAATCCCAGTATTTTCAGGCACGAAATTGTTGTCCGAGCTTACAGCTCGCGAGTACCCTTATCGACGGAGTAGCTTGAATACTTCGCCACCGTTGACCGTTCGTGCCCGGTTATTCGGTCACACCTTAACTACAGGCTTGGTGGCGCCCTTATAATTTTGACGTACCCAGTATATGTCTTAGCACGCTTGCCCAACGACGTACCGTTTGAACCACGCCCGACTCCCTGAGCGTTTGAGCCGAGTCTGTTTTAACGAATCTCAGGGCAAGTGTGCCAGTTTTCCAGGACGGATCCAATCGTGCGATGCTCACCTTGGGTGGGTGTCGTTAATAATAATAATAATAATAATTTTTATTGTCCAACATCGGCAGCCAATTATAGGACAAATCATACAAAAACGTTATTACAAACATACATTAATAAGCAACAAAAACGATATATAGCTATTAAACAAAAAATAAAGAATAAAGAAGTTAAGTCGTTTTGATACCGTAACATGGTGGCAGAGTTTTTCTCCAGTGTGCGATGTGGAGTAGAACAAGCGAAAACCATCAAGAAAATTTTAATTAATTTAATTAAGGTCTGAAATAAATCAGTTGAAATTGCAAACAACACCCACTTTCAAATGATTCCATACCTGAGATGTCATGCAGCAAAAAGGTAAGCTGCCTCTAAAGTACCCTCACATCTTGGATTAACAAGATAGATTGAATCAAATCACAGGGCCATTATATAAAATCTGAATATGATTTTCGATAAAAATCTGAATATGATTCTCAATGAGTTTATGTAGGTGCAACAAAATATCCCCAAAAAAGTACATGCATACGCAACTCAGCATACACGATCATGGAAAATCCTCAGAGGTAATGTAGCAATAAATGGAAACAGGGGAAAATACATAGAACAGTGGTTCACCTGGCGAGCCTTTAATTAACCTACAAAGCCTTACCAGCAGAAATACCGGCAGGCCGGCCTTTAGGAATGATTACGAGTTCGGAAAGTAATTAAATTGCATGACTGCGAAAAACCTTCATGTTCGTTCTTGAAACGTCAAGTGGAAGAAATTAAGACCGAAAGCGAGCCAGAGCTTTGAAGTGGCGCGATAAATCCGTTCGAAGGCTACGTTCCGAGATAAGGGACGTCGGCTATCTTGTTACGTGCAGCGGGCAGTTAATGTATTCAAAATCTAGTTCATCCATGTTTAGTTATCGTGAATCAGAGTGCGGCGGCGGCGCACGTCAGCGCCCGTCCATCTATATGCAAATGTAGCCGCAAATTGTAGGTGTTATGGCGGCAGATCAAAATATGATACCGCGGCATGCACGACTTTATATTTACAGGTGATTACCCAATTACACGGACGATAAATTCGGAAGTAAAGCTGCGACCGGCGGCCGAACAATCTCACGTAATCCGCCCGCGGACTCTTGTTTTATTTTGTATCCGTCGGGATACAGCCCTGATTATTAATAGATAAGGCGTAATGGATGTCTCTAACGAGTTTCGAAAGAGCTTTCTTTTATAGCGAGCGGCCACGTCACCGGAATCCTGAGTGTTTGAGCTTTTGTTTGGCTGCACTCCTTCGGCCGGCCCTTGTAAATTACATTTGTTAGATACGATTGTTATATCTGGCAGGTGCGTAAATTCTAAACGTGGGTAGAGTTTACACATTGTTATTTCAATATTTACGCCGCGTGCTACGCTCGCGTTTATTATATTATGCTCGGCAGCGAAAATTAAATTCTCTTTATACGTATGCGCGGGGCAATTCCTTACTTTTGTGTATAGAAATTACTTTTGCGCAAGCAAATATGATTATTTTGTTCTTCCGGGCTACAAAGCTTTTTTCTAAATCAAATATGTGCAACTCTTGCGTATTCAAATACGCGACTCTTATTTGCTCTCGCGCCGCCGTCTTTGAAGCGTCTGGGCTCGAAACGCGTGTAGCCTTAAATGGATTTCCTTGTTTAGTTACGCCGATTTACAATAATAAAAATTATCGCGCGATTCATATGGCAGAAATGACAAACACGATTATGCTTTCACGTAAAATAAAAGCTCGTTATTCCATCAATATAGTGTTTAGAGAGCTTTCGTATTTGAATAATAAATTTCAGGCTCGTTACTCTCCCGACAGCTAACTGTCACATCTAAATAATATTCTCTAGAAGTCCAATTTATTGCGATGTTTGTGTCGAGAATCGCAACTTGTTCAAAAGGAAGAAAATCATAAAATTAAATCTAAATTGAAATGACAGGTATATTTCCAATAATGCCTCTGTTGTAACTAGAAAGGAAAACTAATGAAATTATATATTGCAATCTTCGTCATTTAATACATGATACTATTTGACGGGAGCTCCTAACAAATAATCCGAAATGTATAACATAACACATATTCCGTATGTATGTTGCTATGATATTCGTTTCTACGTTGGAGATTTAGCGAGTTAATGTAATGGGCAACTAACAAAGTTTCATTTGGACAAAGAAAATTGCTGGCACAAATAGGTTCCTTGCCGTAGAATTTATTCAACCGTTGTAAATATTCGCTTTGAAAACATATAGGAGATGCTTGTATATAGTAGCTACATAACTCATAGTTGCATTATGTTAAGCACACATGTAAAGTGCATTCCACACAGCAATAAGTAACTTCGGGATTCTTTAGTTGGTTGCCGATAAAATGTGATGTTATTTTTTGTAAAACCACGTTAACATTTACCTGGAATCTCATTTTAGCCACACAAAGAGCCAGCAAACGTATAGGGCCAAATGTCAGTATTAGTTAGCCCAGAATACAAGATTTTGAACAAGTTTATGTGCATCTTAACACCTTAGGGTACTTAAGGTCATTGACTATACAGGGTGTCCCAGACTTCACTCCCCAGGCCTATAACTTTGTTATTTTTAAAAATAGCTGTATTAAACTATGTATATTCTTAAATGGGAGCAAATTGTCTATAAGACAGCCAAAGAAATTTTACGAAATCTGCACTTGTGTAACGGTAGCGATATTCAACTTTTTTTTTTCAAATGAGACGCTATACTTTTTCTCAATTTCTCTAATAATACTTTTTATTCTCTTTACAACCATGTAAACATATATGGGTGTTACATCAGAAAATTTTTGAGAAAAAGACAATTCAAGGTTTAAGAATGAATTGCCATAGAACTCACTGTTTTTTTGTAAATTTTATCTAGTTGGCGATGAAAACAATAGCGTAATTTAAAAAAACATTATTTATGTTCATATAACATTAATTAACTTTATGCTAACAACTAATTAGTTATACATAACTACAAAAATTGTTCAAAATTGCCTCCGTTGTTATTTGAGCAAAGCTCTAAACGATGCAGAAGATGTCTGGTTGTCGTTTCCAATAAAGTTTCTCTGGTAATGTTTGCACATTCTGCTCTTATTCGGTTTTTTAAGTCATCCACATTTAAGAGAGGCAATTTATAAACGCGTTCCTTTAAATTGCCCCACAGGAAAAAGTCCAACGGTGTGAGGTCAGGAGAACGAGCTGGCCATTCTACTGGACCGTATGTTCCCATCCACTGCTGTGGAAAATTAGCATCTAAGTAATTCCGTACAATAGCGCTGTTATGTGCTGGAGCACCATCATGTTGATAAAACATGTTCAGTCTTGTACGAAGAGGTACATCTTCCATTAGCTCCGGCAATACGTTGTCCAGAAAGTGCAAGTAGCGATTGCCAGTTAAAGTTCCTTCGTAAAAATACGGTCCTACTAGATAACCATCAAGTATCCCACACCAGACATTAATTCCGAAAACACGTTGATTATTCCTTTCTCTCAGCCAGCGTGGCTGTTCCGTGCACCAGTATCTAGTATTTTGTGTCGAAACCAATCCATTATTATGGAATCGACTTTCATCAGACCACAATATTTGTCTCAAGAAATTATGTTGTTGAGTACACTGCACAAGGATCCAAGCAATAAACGTAAGTCTCCTGTCCGGATCTTCAGGGTAAAGTTTATGTACGCGAATACATTTGTATGGTCTGTACCTGTTTTGTTTTAAAATGCGCTGTACTGACGATTTCGAAATGCCACATTCTGAGGCTACTTGCCTTAAGGAAGATGTAGGATTGACTTCCATATACCCAAGAACAGCTACTGTATGTTCTTCATCAGCAACACGTCTGTTCGCATTAAGCGGTATTCTTCTGTTTACTGAAAACGATCCATGTTCTCGGAGATTATGTTCCAAACCTCTAAACGTCTTATGATCAGGATGCCTTCTATCTGGATATTGCTCTCTGTATCTTCTAGCTGCCTCTCTTGAATTACGCCCACACAAACCGTACATTAGTATCATGTCACATTTTTCGGAATTAGAATAATTCATAATTATCAAAACAAACAGAATGATAATTGCTTAAATTAACTTGACAACATAAATTGACAGATTTGCGTTAATAAACAAATGCATAAACTAATATTTGTCTAAACTACGCTATTGTTTTCATTGCCGACTAGATATAATTTACAAAAATCAGTGATTTCCATGGCAAACCATGCTTAAAGTTTGAATTATATTTTTCTCAAACATTTTCTCATATAACACCCATATATGTTTACATGGTTGTAGAGAGAATAAAAAGTATTATTAGAAAAATTGAGAAAAAGTATAGCGTCTCATTTGAAAAAAAAAGTTGAATATCGCTCCCGTTACACAAGTGCAGATTTCGTAAAATTTCTTTGGCTGTCTTATAGACAATTTGCTCCCATTTAAGAATATATATAGTTTAATATAGCTATTTTTAAAAATAACGAAGTTATAGGCCTGGGGAGTGAAGTCTGGGACACCCTGTATATATTGCTATGATCACATTTTAGTAATCTCATATGTAAAATAATAATTGTTAATCATTTATAACATAACCAACAATACAGCTATTTGCTGTGGACACATTTTAGTAGTCTCATATTTGTAAAATAATAATTATTAATTATGTATAACATAACCAACAACAGATTTGTCATAAATAGCAAACCTTGTAAATAATTCATAGTAGGATGTTTTCGAAAGAGAATTATTTTTGTGATGTTTTTAGAATAGCATTATTTTTGTGTAAAAATAAATTAAAATCAAAGTAGGCTTAGCATTGTGTAACTAACCATTGGCTTAATCGCTAGCGTAATTGCGCAGCATCCGAAAAAGCGATCCAAAAACGTTTTAAAGAATGGACCAACCGCTGGAAGTGATGTATATGTTACGGTTTGAAAGAATAAAGAAGCCGACCTGCGATTAATTAAAAAATTAAGCAATGGTAGTAAAAATCGCAGATCAACACCCCTACAGTTTATACACCACGGCAGCTCTGAAAACTCTTTACTCACCGCGATGGCCCTAGCTAACTCAAATTTCGGCGGCCTTGGATCGTAGGTTCAAATCATCAGATGTGTGCCCTGGAATGTCTTCAAAAAAAGGAAAGGAAATGGAAATGGGCGCCAGAAATCAAAAGATTTCAAATAATAAGAAGAAATAAACTGCAAGTGACTAGCGTTTAATTAATAATTAATAAAAAGTCTTGAAGTGTCAGTAGTAAATAATCAGAATAATTAAAATGCAAATAATGTGATAACAAAGTTGTGTACGTTAACTGAAGGTTGCGACACGCATAAAATTAAAAACCCCTTTCGGGTTAATTTAACAACAAATTATTCGTGGCATAAGCTTATCACAGTCATTTAATAAAACCTTCTGTTAGGCTATTGAAAATAAAAAAGCGTGACTGTACCTTTTACAGAGGGTCGAAACACATCAAAATAGCAACTCTAAATCCTGAGTATAATTAACTATAAGCATAAAAATTTAAATATTAAAACAAGAGCATGTATGAAATTGAACGTTACATGTTAATAATGGCAAAACGTATGAATTTAAATTTCAAATAATTACTGGTTTAAAATGTATAAAAGTAAAATCGAGGCATTGAAGATAATTTGAGATTTAATCCCGGAGTAGCACTAACTAACCTCGAAACATAAGCTGGACGTGAACGGCACATAATGGATGAAGTCGCCGTGGATGCAAATTATAGCAAAGGCACCCTCGAACAGCAGCAACTAAGCAGAGCGCCAACAGGTGTCGAAAATGCGATAAGGCTAGCGGCTTGGCCTCCGAGAAAAACTCGTGATTGAAACTGGTAATAAAGAGCTAAGAAAAAATGTAATTACTATGCGAATAACAAAACAAAAAAGCGCCATCGTACCTGATCATAATCAGCCCTTAGGAAATACAATGCTCATGTAAATTGGTTGAGCGCAAGTAATTTGACTTAATTAAAATCAAGCCTTCGCCGCGCCGATGACGGCGGGCTTAGGTTAAGACAGCAAGTGCCTCGGACGAAAATTTCGTGCCCAAAAGAAGACTCGCACTCTGATAAGAGATAGCGCGGGTCGAGAGGCATGGCGCAAACGAAAGGAACTTGATGCAGGTACAAAATACGCTGCTTTTGAAAATTTAAGAATTCGAAATGTAAAGGATTTATAATTCAACTAAAAATATACAGGTTAAGCCTGAAATAATTGGATAACTGGCGAAACAATTAGGCGAAGCCAAAAAATTGTGTCAGGTTAAAGTATTTACTTGGCTAGTTTATAGAATAGCTGAATAGTATATAAACTATCCAAATGTCTGGCTATTTTGATGGAAACGCACATTTCTACTAAAATAGCTATAAATATTGGCTGGTTTGTATACTATCCAGCTAGTTTACAAACTATAAAGGATTTATCGCCAAAGTACAAACCACAAGAAAAGTACACAAATTAACCGTTGTTTTTAGCTAGTTTACAAACTATCCACAGTATTTGGTGTGAACTTAATATTAGTAGTAATACATAATAACCAACTCGTTGGTTAGTATGTAAACTAACTAATTCGATTTGGCTAATTTATTAGAAAAGTGAGGTTATGTTTACGGCAAGTGCTGTGTGTTGTTATTGTTTACTGTCGTGTATTGTGAAATTTGTTTAAGGATAGGTATCTGGTTATTAAAGATGAATCAACAGCAACAATTTGAAAAACTGCTTTTTTTCTAAGTTGACGAGTAAAAGTCGCAGAATTCAAAATTAATGAATGACAGTGATTATAGTGAACTTTTGCAACATATAAGGAGAATACGCGAAACTGTCACACAAATAGTACATGTATGTCACTTTTGTTTTTTTTACTTATTTTTAAGTATTAATAGCAATGTTATGTTGTACCTATAAATAAATTTTACTTTTGACCAAGAATTATTTTGCTATCCTAAACTAAATTAACCAAATGGAATAGGTTAGTTTACATACTAACCAACGAGTTGGTTATTATGTATTACTACGAATATTACGTTCACACTTTATCCAAATACTGTGGATAGTTTGTAAACTAGCCAAAAACAACGGTTAATTTGTGTACTTTTCTTGTGATTTGTACTTTGGCGACAAATCTTGTCTAGTTTGTAAACTAGCTGGATAGTATGCAAACCAGCCAACATTCATAGCTATTTTAGTAAGAATATGATTTTCCATCAAAATTGCCAGACATTTGGATAGTTTGTATACTATCCAGCTAGCTTATAAACTAGCCAAGTCAACACATTAACCGTAACATATACAAAGTAGTGGGGAATATTTTGAAGGTAACAATGCTGAATATCTTCTAAGTTAGGCTAAACAATTTATATTTTAAAAGTTCGGTAATTAATCGGACAGACCTCGTATATATTATTCTTTCTACTCACTGTATAGAAAGTCTGCTTTTGACCCTAGTATAATATGTAATGTAAGTTTTTAATATATGTAAAAAATGTATTTTTTTTGTAATGCTTGGTTTTGTGACTTGTTTTCATCTACATTCTATGTAGCAACAAAACTAAATAAATTATTATTATTATTATTATTATTATTATTAGTTTTAGGAAACAAAACTGTCAATTTCCAACCAGCGGGAGCCAATTTTTATTAACTTCCGGCGAGAGCCAATAGTTTTTACCTCCCGCATTTGTATTTATGTCACCATGGATACCACACCAAAGCTTCGCAACGCTATGTCGACTTGGAAATTTAACAAAACGTCATCACAAAAATCTAAAGTTACTAGATACACATCTAATAAATTCCCAAAGCAAAACTTGAAAAATTTTGCATTACAAACTGGCGTTCAAAAAAAAAATCATATATATATCACTAGAGAAAATACCTTTGCTCCCTAGATACATAAATAGCTATTTCTCTATGAACCCATATTATTTCATGCAAATTTTTAAAATTTCTGTGATTATTACACACAACTGCCACATGACTGATATCATCCAATGAGAACCATGAATTTCTTGAAAATCGACCCATCCCGAACTGATTACCTGATAAGCTCCCTAGGGATGCTTACCAAGCGATAAGCGCCCTAGAGCTGATTAACGACCCCGTAGATGGTGTCATAATTAGAAATAGAAATGCCAGAAATAAGTACATTGAGTTTTTTGGCATTATTAGATCAATTTTAAATCATAATTCGTATACGGGTTTTCTGTAACAATCTTCAAAATTTTACGCGGGCGACCCACTTACATATAATTTTGCCCGTGCCAAGAATCATCGTGCTGGTTGCCCTTAGAAAACTGCCCTCGGGCAACCCTCGGAACAGTTTTCATTGCAACCAGCACTCGACCCTTGGCGTGTGCAAAATTATCGGCAAGTATGACTAGCCCTTGTTATATTACTACAGATAACATTTGCTTCCTAAAATTAGGGAGCAACACCCGACTTTCAATAAAGTGAGTAGAAAATATTTCGTAATATATGTCGGGAGCAAAGGTATTTATTTTCGAGCGTGTGATACTTAATGCCCAACGCGTAGTAGAGGCCATTAAACAATCAAGGGAGAAATCAAACCTACAGTGATATACGTATGTATATGATTTTTTCTTGAAACGCACTTCCTTTAACTCGAAATTTCTAAAACCTTTCCTGAAACCTCCTTCCTTGCTTGTGTTAGTCGAACTACATTTAAAGCAATCCTGTCCAAAATCCTGCGCAAACATAAGGCTACGGAATTATTTTTCGGCCTAGCTGTAGATTTTTCTCCTGATGATTAAAGATCTCCCGCCCGTTCTCCGGATTTATATCCCTCCAAGTCGATAATTAAAATCAGTCAAAACTGAGTTCATGTAGAGGGCTAGCTGCTCCAATGCAAAATTTGCCCGACCATATGTTAGTTACAAGCAGGCGCTATTTCTAATAGCTCTAATCATTCTGCTTTAGTTTTATTATTTCTGGAGACTGGAGAAACCCGTGACAGGCGAGCTAGAAACTTGATGTTTAATTTGGTATGTTTCCAGTAATTCTAGTGGCAGGCAGCACGATTCCAGCACTCGAAGCCCGAGAGCGAAGCCCCCCTCTCCCGACGTGTCGCCGGCGAAGCAGAGGCTACCCAGAAAGTTTTTTTTTTTTGTAAATATTAGTACTTAAAACCAAATTTGAGTTAGTTTTGTAACATAGGTGTAAGAAATATACTGATATTTTAATTTTGACTCGAGTTTTTTCACTCCAGCTTTCTACAACCTGGGGCCAGAGCTACCCGCGAGCATTAATTAATGACATAAAGTAATCACAGCTAGATTGTGAATTAAAAATACATAAATAAATTCAAATCGTTACACTACAAGGAACTAAACTAAAATGCAGCAAAATAGATAGAAGTAGAATAGTATATTTGAACAGTGGACCCGAATGTAGAATGTTGGGTACAGGTTGTACGCACACCAAATATGCTTAATATTTCAACAGTTTTTGTTGCTGAAATTAAATACCCTCTATTTCGAAAAAAAAAATCTTGCAGGCCCATGTTGATAGGAACTTTTAGTCTTAGAATAAGCCAAGAAACATGCCAGTCAATTTTCTACACGTACTTTGAAAACACCTCGTATAAGGCAAGTGCCGATCCTTCGGCTGCGAGCTAGATATTCAGTGGTGTCAATATTGCTATTCTATATGAACTTATTGAAGTAAGTGAAATAAATTCAGTTTTGCAGCGTATGGTTTTTATCGGTCTGCATTTTGAATTGAGATTAAACCATACCCATATAAGGTTTGAGAAAAGAGTTCTAAAGTAAATATATCTTTGGTCATGAATTATATTTGTTACATTTAAATAACATGTGTATTAAATATATAAGCCAACAAACAATCGCGTTACAGTGTTGAGGAAAAAGAAGAACAACGCTCATTCCTCCTCTAGTGTATAAGCGCGTGCGTATAAGCGGTGTTCAACTTTCTCTTCGAAACGGCCAACCACAGAACGCCTTTCTATCACGTGATTTTCACCGACCGCGTGCGTTTGTTTACTTGGCTCGCCTTCCTAACTTGGCTGAAGTTTAAATTTTAGCTTACGGGATAAGCAGCGAAACGATCTTATGCAGCGAGAATAAAAAGTGCTAATATGGTAGAGTCAAGAACCAGAAGGTGAAGATGGTATTGGAAGAGAGGAAAGAATTCCTAGGTACTAGAACGACAGGCATGCCAAAAATAACACTAACAAGAGCTAGAGAAGCTAAGGTGACCAACCGTACTGTTTTATCCAGGATAGTACTCGTTTTTGACAGCACTGACCTGGGTAAATAATAATATTTCAAAACCCAGTAAACGTATTGGTTTGTGAAACTTGTCCTGGGAAGGGTGGTTCCACCGACCACAGAATACCAAGCCACTGCTGCCTATACTCAGTTATTAATAATGACACTATCATCCAACCATCCATCTCTAATATAAAAACTAATGTAAAGTATTCTTGCATTAAACTTTTCATGATGATAAAGAAAAAATGATTCCGTTCTAATAGTTATCTATGCATTTGGTGCATGAAATGACACTTAGGTGCTTGAGAATTATTTTTTGACGAAGCGTAATGCGTAATTCGAGGCAATTAATTTGTCACTTTGACTTTTCACAATTGTTAATACAAAATTTATATATTTTTGGTATTTATTGAGTTGTTAAATAAAAGGTTGTATGGTACACGTGTCATTATAAATAATTCACACGGGAAACGACCCCACTCGGCTTTACGACTTCCAGGGTTCAACTTTTGTCGCGTGGATTATACAGTGTGGAAACGAAAACGGATAAATTCATTAATTTTGTTAATATTAATTTTTATGAAAAAATCTTGAAGGGGTATAGCGATTTTAATTGTAGGATGTACTGTACAACCACCTTTATGAAACTACGTCATTTTTTTTAAAGTTGACGCCATCAACTTTTTTTTTTAATGACAACCTGTATTTTTTATTATTGATTTTGGTAGTACTTTTTATGTCGTTTTCAATGATATAAAATTTTTAATATGTTACATCTGAAAAAATCGAGAAAATGGGCTTAAAGTTTAAATACTAAAAACCAATGAAATGAGCAAAATAAATCTAGTTACTGGTGGATTAACTTTGAATGGAGTTCTAGTTGTATTTTTCAATTGTTTTTTTAAATTTCAATAAAAACCAATGTGATGTCAATGACTTTCCGCCAAACGTAGGTACCTAACTAGATTTATTTTTCTCATTTCATTGGTTTTTAATATTTTAACTTTAAGACCTTTTTTACTGGTTGTCATTTAAAAAAAAGTCGATGACGTCATAACTTTTAAAACAAATGACGTAGTAACATAAAGGTGGTTGTAGTTTTCATAAATTTAATATTAACAAAGTTAATGAATTTATCCGTTACTTTATTTCCACAGTGTATGTATTATCACACTTGTACCATAAATAACTATTATTCATCAAAAAACGAAGTCTGAATATTTTTCATTATTCATTATTTTTTATAGAAATATAATTTGTATTCTTTGTAAAAAATGCATAGGCAAGTAAAATAAATAAATTTTGGTTTTCATTAACCCTTTAACACGGAAAATTAGTTTACAGAAAAAATCGAAATTTTAATTGGTATGCTTTCTTTGACATGCCATGAAACCGAAAAACAATGTTTTTATTAAAAATCTATTTTAAGTTTTTCAAAAGATGCTGGTAAACCGTTCTATCAGTGAGCATTCAGGACAAAATATGTTGTCAATGGTAATTGGTATACCACTTCATAATATTGTCGAGTTATTTATTTAGATGCTTACTAAATTACCGAATAACATACCTATAGCATTACCTATTATCGATGAAATACTTTTTTTTTCGTGCGTGAAATCAAAATTTTCAATTCACGACAAACCGGTACTTGGATCCCTTGTAAAATATACTATTTTTTACTGTTATTTCTTTCGTCTTAGCAACGAATACATTTGCGTTTTTGCGTACTGTTAGTTCTTGTTATCTAGCAACCACGTAAACATACACAAATCATGCATTTTTCGGCCTGGAAACACGACTGAAAAGTATTTTTTCTTTTGTTGAATCGGAGACGATATATGTATTTTTTGTTAAAAACGTGAAAACTTGCTATAAATAAAAATTAATTTTTTAAAGTAGTCTCCTGGTAAAAATTCTAACAAATAATTCAATTACATTGTAATTTTTTTGTTACTATAGTTAGTAGCGACTTACAAAAAAACCTGCCTTGAACATAAATAACATACACCTTTTAAGAGGTTACGTACGTTATTACTAAAAAAGTGGACATAAATATAGACTATTTTTGCGACGTAAATAAAAGGTTTCCAAATGTTAATTTATTTTTCAAAATCAGGACAAAATAATTTATTCTCAATATTACAATCCTTACATATTACACTAAAACGCTTACCAGCTCAAAACTTGAAATTGCACCCACAAAATAGTAAGAAACAAACAACTTCATCAATTCGCGTACACACTTCAAAGTGGTGAAGCGGAATGCATGCTGGTAATACTGGCATACCAGCTATACATTTACACCAAGGTTTATTGGGGCAGTTTTATAACTACAATAATTCCAGAATATATAAAATTAGACAAAGGAACTGCAATGTCTGTAGAACGGAAACAAGACATTTCAGAGCAGTATTAAGTTTCAAAACAAATATTATTGAGTGTTATGCATAGTAGTATAACAGTCATGCCAGAGAGCGTTAAAGGGTTAAGAAGCGGTTACATCGATTTAATGATCCAGTTAAAAGTTAAGAATCTTAAAAAAGACCTGTGCCCTGGATTCTGGTTTTCTACAGTTTTTTTTTTTTTTTTTTTTTAATAATAGCGGAGGGGAAACCTTCATAGGCACCTGAGAAGGGGTCCCAGGTAGTGTTGGATTCCCAAATGCTGGACCTACCAACTAAAACCCCTCCGCTGTTCATCACCACTGCAATGGAACCGCTTATGCGTTACTTCGTTGCAGGGGCTTCTAGAAGTATTCGACTATTCGTTATCTATCTTCTCTCTCTTTTTTCTGCATAATCTTTGTTATTGTGTGGTTTATTATTTCCCAATTTGCTCCTGATTTTTCCTTAAAATTTTCAGGTGTAAGGGGCACCTCCAGAATGTTTTCGAGTTGCCTCAGTTCTTCCTCCCATCTCTCACATATAAGCATATGTTCTGCATTATCTGTCTGTGGGTCAGTGCAGTACATGCATTCTGGGCTATTTCTTTTTCCTATTCTTTGTAGGTATTCATTATATGTCCCGTGTCCAGTTAGGAATTGGGTAACATAATAATTTACGTTATTGTTTTGGTCCATCCATCGTTTTATGTTGGGTATCAGTTTGCACCTTCCTTTCGTGGACGTGTTCCACTCCTGCTGCCATTTCTCAGTAATTTCGTCCCTCACTTCTCTCTTGCTTGCTTTCTCCGGGCCTTGTGTCCTACTGCGCTCTTCCGCCATTTTGGTTATTGGTATCAATCCTGCTATTACTGTTAGAGCTTCTGTGGAAGCGGAGCAATATGCTGAAGTTAACCTGAGCGCCAGTCTCCTCTGTAGGCGCACATATATTTGGGCAAACTTCTTCCACCTGAACGTACTGTACCACGCTGGGGCACCGTAGAGCAGCATTGAGTTGATGGTGCTGGCCACGACTTTTCTTTTTGAGCTTGTGGGTCCCGTCGTTTTAGGCATGAGTCTGTATAAGGCCTGACTGGCCTTACCTGCCTTGGCTCCAGTTTGTTTTATGTGTTCTTTCATTGTCATGTCTTTGTCAAACCATACTCCTAGGTATTTCAAGCTGTTCTTAGTGCTAATCTTGGCTTCCTCTACTTCTATTTCCATTGTTTTGATGGTTCTGCGTCCCTTGAGCATTATTGCTTCCGTTTTCTTGGGTGCCAGTTTTAGACCTAGCCTGCGAATCTCCTCGCTTATTTGCATTATGGTATTTTCCGCCTTTGTCTTTATTTCTGTTCTCGTTTTCCCTAAGACGGTCATTGCGAGGTCATCAGCGAAACCGTTTAGTCTCACTCCTTCTGGCACTTTTAGCTTCAGCACTGGATCATAAT